>JAQZBX010041204.1:0-22439 GCA_029593785.1 Cabassous unicinctus
ATTGTTGGTGGGAATGCAAAATGGTATTGTCACTTTGGAAGATAGTCTGGCAGTTTCTTACAAAGCTGAAAATAGTCTTACCATATGATTCAATGTATGTCCACACAAAAACCTGCACACAAATGTTTATAGCAACTTTTCTTCAAAATTGCCAAAATCTGAAAGCAACCAAGATGTCCTTCAATAGGTAAATGGAATACAAACTATGGTATATCCATACAATGGAATATTATTCAGCAATAAAAAGAAATTAGAGGAAGGAAGGAAAGAAGAAAAAGAAATGAGCTATCAAGACACAAAAAGACATGGAAGAACCTTAAATGCATAATGTAAGTGAAAGAAGCTGTCTGAAGACTACATACTATATGATTCCAACTCTATGAATTCCTGGAAAAGGCAAAACTAGAGACAGTAAAAAGATCAGTGGATGTTGGGCTCAGGGGTGGGGAGATGAATAGGTGAAGCACAGGGAATTTTTAGGGTGGTGAAACTATTCTTTTTGATTCTGTGATGGTGGATACGTGTCATTATGCATTTGTCAAACCCATAGAACAGTACAACACAAAGAGTGAACCTTAATATAAACTATGAATTTTTGTTCATAAGAATAGCATATCAGCATTAGTTTATTAATTGTAACAAATGTGCCAACTAATGCAAGATGTTAATAATAGGGGAAACTGGGTGGGAGAGGGCAGGAGGTATATGGGAACTCTGTGTACTATGTGCTCAACTTTTCTGTAAATATAAAAGTGTTCTAAAATATAAAGCCTACTGATTTAAAAAGAGGACACAGAAAAAAGTTTTTTCAACGTGCTTTTAAATTCTCTATAATGGGAAGCAGCTGTGGCTCAATTGGTTGGGCTCCCATTTACCATATGGGAGGCCCCAGGTTCGATTTCCGGGGCCTCCTGGTGAAGGCAAGCAGGCCTGCACGGCACAGTGAGCTGACACAGCAAGATGACACAACAAAGGGAGACAAGCAGACACAGGAAAACGCACAGCAAATGGACACAGAGAGCACAAGCAGCAAGGGGGGGGGATAAATAAATAAAAATAAATTTTTAAAAAAAAATTCTCTGTAATACCACTTTTCTATCCCCCACCCCAAGAAGATAAGCAGTGCAGGCTTTTAAAATGGTAATGTGCTAGATTAGTGGTTCTTAACCAGGGTTTCACATCAGAAGCATCAGAAAAATTTTTCCAAAGTACACAATCCAGGCCCCCACCCCTGATCTATCAAATCAGAATCTCCCAGTATGCTGATCTGGGCAAGCGTATTTGAGAAATCTTCCCAGCCAGGTCTGGTGTTTGCTGCTGTTTAAGAAGCACTGTAGGGAAGTGGATGTGGCTCAAGCGACTGGGCTCCCGTCTACCACATAGGAGGTCCAGGGTTTGATTCTAGGGGCCTCCTGGTGAAGGCAAGCTGGCCACCCAGTGAAGGCAAGCTGGCCCACGCAGAGAGCTGGTGCAGCAATATGATGCAACAACAAGAGACATAGAGGAGAGACAATAAGAGATGCAGCAGACCAGGAAGCTGAGGTGGTGCAAGAGATTGAGCACATCTCTCTCTCCGGAAGGTGCCAAGATCGATTCCCGGTGCTGCTTAAAGAGAAGACAAGCAGACACAGAAGAACACACAGCAAATGGACACAGAAAGCAGACAACAGGGTGTGTGTGTGGGGGGGTGGATAAAGAATAAATCTTTAAAAAAAAAAAGCAGCACTGTAATGGAGTGGTATGTTGGAGTTCTCGTGTGGGTTTTGTATAATTTTTGCAACTGTCCTGGAAATTTAAAATTATTTTCAAATAAAAAGTCAAAAAAAAAAAAAAAGGCAGCCCTGAAAGAGGTAATCAGCAGGCAATGTGATCATAGTCAATGGTATTTGGGATCCATCCCACCTCTACTACTCTTTTGTTCGGTGGTCAGTGAGCCTGTAAGTCAGAAGGGTTTCCAGGAAGTGACCCCTGTACATTAGGTTCATGGCATCTGTGCCTTTGCTTACCTCATTCTTGAACTCCTCAAGCCATCTGAAGGAATAAAGAAATGCAAATGTCTAATTAATAATTAACCCCTTTCAGCAGACCAGTTTTGTGAGAACTGTCCCCCCAGGGGTCTCTGCAAACCCCTCTCAAGAAGAAGCCTCTCCCAGATGCAAAGGGATAATAATGGATTTAGAAGGGAATGCATCTTTGTCCCAGATATCAAGTGGTGTCGCATAAACTTTAGCAAAGCTAAGCAGTCACCACGGAGGACTGTCCATGTTAGAGGCGTTCTAAGCACAGAAGTCAACATCTGATCTTTCTGCAGGAGATGAACTGCAAAGCTCAGTGTTAAACCAGTAGCAGTAGTGATGGTAGCTTAACATTGTGAATGTAATTAATAGCACTGAATTGCATACTTGAAAGCGGTTAAAATTGGAAATGTTATGTTGTATGTATGTTAACACAATATACATATATACATATTTTAAGTGTTAAACCAGTTGTTAAGGTTTTACTAAGAGCTGTAGTCATTAAGCTTTCATTGGGCCTAGAATAAGGATGAAAAGGAGAAGCAAAAGAAGAACAGGAAAGAACTGGTTTCCTTGGGCAGAGTAGGGATGGGCTGGGGAGAGCCCCAGCTAACAGCCCCAGAATCCCCAGCCTAACTGGGGTTTTCCAGGGATAAAGACATCTAGCAGCACCACCACAGTTATCAACCAGATCTAACTGCCTAGTTGAAAACTACCATCCCAGCCAGAAACATGGCTCAGTATAACTGAGGTCATACTGCTTGGGCAGCCTCTGGGGGCCTGGCTGGCACTGGTTTTGGGGAGCTCATACAAGTGCTCATCCAGAAAGAAGGCAAAAGACCTTCTGTGAAGATGGCCATGCTTAGGTGATAGCAGTGAAGCTTTAAATTTTGGTGAAGAGAGTCAACATGGGGCAAAATCGCCCCTGCCAAAAAGTAGTCCATTGATCCTAATAGAGTAGCTGTAGAGACTCACCATTGCAGGGTGACCTGGAGAAGTCCTCTTTCCTCTCTGTGCCTTTGTGTCTAGCAGCCACCAGAGATAATGTGCTTCGAGAGGGAATCCAGGTGAGCAATGCTGTGCCAGGGCCATGTTATTCCACCATCTCCTTGTTAATTTAGGAAGAGTTTTCCTAGTTCTTCTTATAGATCAGCAAATGTTTTTTAGCCCCTCCTACAAATCAAACCCTGCTGTGGGATGTGGAAACACAGTGATGACCAAGGCAGACATGCAAAGTCTCTCCAGCAGCTAAGGATTTAGGCCATTTCATCCTCAAGTGAGCTGTCACTGAGATACTTGTGCCGCTTCACATCCTGTCCACATGTGACAGAGTGGCACTTGCCCCTTCATCTGCTCTGCCTGGCTGGAGAGGGGGACTTTTTAATCTCAGGGTGTCATACAGTTTCTTCTAAAGCAGGAAGGGCTGCAGGTGCTCACAGCTTTGATTTCACATTTCTAAAGCACCCCAGGCCAAGGCATTCCTTACATGAAGTGGGGGGAGATGATGGGCTTGTTGGTAGGAGCTTTCCAAAGAGGGGATAAATAGGCACATGGACACCTGTCCAGCCACTTGGACACCAGACAATGCAGCAAAACTGGGAGTGGGGAGGACCCTGCTGAAGAGGTCATAGCCATCAGCTCCCAGTAGCTGCACACCCAGCATCAAAGTGCCAACCCTGCATTGCCTCACTTCACAATGGCTCTCAAGGAGATCTGGGTGACAGAAGCACTGACCTAGAGAGGTGGGAAAAGGGGCACTTGCATCCCCAAGTTTCCAACTGCTAGATTCAAGGGCTGGGGCCTTCTAACTCTCCAACCGTCAAAAAGCCTGACTTTGAATTCTCACTTCACCACTGAGTAATTTGGAGCCTCAGCTTCCTTTTCTGTAAAATAAGTATAACCATAGGAGATGCTGTAAGGATTAAATGAGATAATGCATCTAAAGTGCTCAAAAGAACACTGGATACTAGTCTGTCAACAAGGTATGGTGTAGCTCTCCCAGAACGGCTCTTAAATATCAAAATGTGATTTCCTGAGAACGGTTTCACCCAAGTTGGGGAGTCAGCAAGACAGAAGCCAACCTGAGATTAAAAAGTCCCTCTCCCCAGCCAGGGAAGAGCAGATGTGGCTCCGTGTGACCTGCACAGGCATGTAGTTCAGCCAGAGAGCAAATTTTCCACTTCTTTCTAGGTGAAGTTCTTTCCTGTGCCCTTTACCTCGAGCTTGCTCATGACATCCACAGGCTGCAGCTTTTTCCCATGGGGGTCTCCGGCCTTTAGGGTAAGTCCTGCCCTGGTTAGAGCCTTCTTTTCTTAGAGGAACACAAGATGACATCAGGAAGCAAGCAGCTTCTGACCATCTCATAAACCGGCACAATCTCCTGGAGCTGAGGGGCAACCTGGGCTCAGAGTTGCCTGCCACCTTAGGGCCTGCAGATTCCTCAAGAGCCCTGGTGGCCCTTGTTTGGCTGGACCCCACACAGGAGACTGAGCAGATGGAGGATGGCCATAGAGTGCCCCAACCATGGAGTTTGTGAGCCAAGACCAGCCTGGGAGGGAGGGGCAGAGGTGGAGAAGCCCTACTGCGCACAGAAGAAAGGGAAGGACAGGCCAGAAAACAAAACTCCTCCTATGCTGCCAAGCTCCTTTCTGCAGCTTTGGGCTGTGCCAAGACTCCCTAAAGTAAATCAGGCCCTGCAGAATGTCCAGGGCTCTTCTACCTTCTCTCTATATCATTGTTGAGAGAGCCTGGCCTCTTAAAGCCTACTTGCTAAGAAAAGATTTTGCAAACTTCCAGTGGCTTTTGTCACTACAGGTCAGCAAACAAACCAGCTTGCTTATCAGGTAATGGGAGCAAGGAGGATTGCAAACTTGGGGTGGGGAAATCCTATCTTGCAGGGCTTCCTTCCTTCCTCTCTCTGGGCCCCACAGTGGGTGGGGAGGCCTTCCTGGGCCTGGCACCTAGGCCACTGGGCTCCCAGCCAAGTGCCCAGAGGACACTCCTCGTGGCACCTGGATCCTTTGCATCCTCCTGGGGGCACAGAAGGCACAAAGTTCCTACTCTGGAGGTCAACTGCACAGAAAGCACCTGCTTCCTGGGAGAAACTGAGCAAGAGCATTGGTCAGGAGCATTTCCATCTTGCTTTGGGCTGCATCAAGCACGTTTTCTGGCTGCAAGGGTCCTTACCAACCAAGGGTTGAACGAGAGACTCTATGTGAATGTGCCCGGCACACAGGCAGGTGCCCCATGAATGTTCATCCCCCAGGCAAAGTACTATAATTAATCAGTATTGGTTGAACTTGAGAATGTGTGCAGCTCAGCTTTAATAATTACTTAAATTTAATTTAAAAATTTGCTCTGCCTGTGGAATGCTGCTTGATGTCTTTCAACCAACCTGGCCCATTTTTTTTTCCAGATTCTCAGCCTATTTTGGAGGGTTGTTGGATCCTCTTTATCTGCAGAAAGTGGGTCTGTCTTCCCTCATTCCTTCATTGCCTCTCCCTTCCTTTCAACATACCACACTAAACCTACAGTCCAGCGAGTTCTAGAGACGCAAGAACAAAATGGAAGGTCAAAGGCCAGGTCTCCATTCACCGGCCCTTGATGCTGTTCAGCTGCGGGTGCCTGTAGCCCCAATCCCACAAACCCCAGAGTCCTAGGGAGGCCCCTACCCCACCTAGTCAGGGCCAGAGTGGAGCACGGTGCTGAGGGTGCAGCCTCAGATACAGGATCACTGTGGGAATTTTCCATCTTACCAGGCGGCTGGGTTGGCTCCTCTTTATAAATCATCATCTTGCGCAGACCCAGGCCTGGGTTGGGCAAGCTTTCCTGCAGGGCAGCACGGGCAGAGCTGGGCCTGCTCATGGCCCTGGCTCGTGAGCTTTGCAGCTTGGAAGGGTGAAGGGGTGCAAGACTCCAGGGTTTCCCCAACCTGGTGAGGGTGGCCTTCAGCCCAAACAGACCAAGGTGGCTTTCCCCCCCCCACTCCCGCAGCCTCTGGCTCTGCCTGAGCCTGTTTCCTCATGGCCGCTCCTGTTTCCTTCGGCTCTCCCTCTGGGCAGCTTCCAGCTCTTTCAAAAATCCCCTCCAGGAAATTTTGTTTGTTGCCACGCTTAGAAAAAAAAACAAATCTTTCCTGAGTCTGCCTAGACAACATGCAGTTTCTGTCTTGCAGAAACCTGGAGAGGGAGAGGTGAGGGAGGGAAGCCCTGCACTGCTCAGTCGCCCATCCCCACCCCTGCCACCCCAATGGGGGCAGAAAGCAATCCCCACGTGCATCAGCACAGTTGGTCCTTGAGACAAGGCCTTGGCCTTGCGGCTAAGGAAAGAGAGCTCAGGGTATCTGAGGGGTCCTGCACCTCAGGAAAAGGCCACACAAAACCCTCAGATGCTCTGAGGACTTTTTCCCCCTCTATTTTAACGTATACAAATGGTTTGTTTATATCAATGTGTAACATTTGTTTATCTCTGTTTATTTAAATGTCCTATGCTGTCGGAAACAGAAAGTGAAGACATGTGGACAAGTACCTCTAAGCCCCATGGTTTGGCTAGCGATAAATGAGGGGACACCCAATGGTGGCAGCAAATCCTGGCTGTTCAGCTCTCTGTGGGTCAGCCCTGGCGTGGGCCCCACGGTCGTAGTGGCCTGAGGCCTTTGGACAAGGAGCTTGTGACCACAGGAAGATCAGCCTCAGGGCCCCACTGGCTGCACCCTAGGGAGCGGGAGCGTCCTGCAGGTGGGGCCCCAGGATCACCATCTATAGCGGAGAATGGGGAGATGGTGGGGGACCAGGTAAACAGGGAGCAGAAACCTCTCGGTGACCTGACTTCTGCAGCACTCCCCCCACCATGTCTATGCGTGGTCCCTGGGCTGGAGGTCTGATAAGTTTATTTACCCTCCCAGCTCCCTTCCTCTCTTGCCACTGCTGCTGTCCAGGATTACTCAGGAGAGAGAGGGACTCCCAGGAGAGGTGGGAGGAACACGTAGCGACTGTCTGCTATGTATCAGGTCCTTGGATAGGTGCTTTAAAAAGAATCCCTACCTCCTTTGACTCTTTCAATAGCAATCCTATGAGGGAGATGTTTTCGTGCCTATTTGACAGATGGGATTCTGAGGCTTAGAGAGATTTACCCAAGGTCTCACAGATGGTACCTGGTGATTTAAAACCAGTTCTGTTTGGAGTTCCAGGGCCGTCCAGCCTCTCCCTAATTACACAAGGCTGCTGTCAACCATCACATGCAGCCCTTGCTTTGTGCAACAAGAAATACAGCACACTTAATTCCCAAAGAGTTCTGAGCTGTACCATTCTCACCCAACTCCAAACTCCAATTCTCACAGGGTCTTTACATCTATAAAAGGGAACCCAGAGGCCTCAAAAAGACACTGGTATTTGAAGCCAGCTCCACTTTCTCGACAGGCTTGGGACTGATGAGTGGGAACTGACAATAACAGGTAGTAATAACAATGGAGCAGGTGAAACATACCCATTTTTCACTTATTGAACTCACCAAATTAGGATGTAGACCAAATGAGGCATAAGACCAAGCCAAACTAATGCTGCCTTCTGGTTTAAAAGCAGAATTTGCCTCCTGTTAAATGGTATTATCCAGCATAGTTTATTCATTGTGGTTATTCACTGTGAAGTCTGGGAGGGGTTTAGGGCTCTGGGGCTAAGCCCGTGGGCTTCCATTCAGATTGGGCACCCTCTTAACCCCAGCACATGGCAGCTCTTGGGGGATGAAAGGCCACAGGGCAGAACTGGGATTGGTACTGGGAGGGGAGAGAATTATTAGGGCAAAATCTCTGCCTGCCACAAAAGTTACTGGAATACCGGTGCTGTTTGGTGGGTCCTGACAGAGGCCCATTCTGTCCAGCCCCTCAGCAAGGGCCTTGGGCAGCCCCACAACCCCAGGTTGCAGCTCAGGACCCAGGAAACAGCAGGTTGCAGGTGAGTAAGAATCTTAATGGAGACCTGCAAGCCTGTGCAGTGTGGCCTCTTCTAGGCTGACCTCTGCCCCTGGAGAAGTGTCGCTGGTTGAGGTCAGCATCCCTGACCTGCCACAGGTCCTCCATGGCCTCCTTGCATCCCATTCTGACCTTCTCACCCACCAGGACTCTGGCCTTCCCTGCTGCATTAACAGCCTGACAGCTGCAGGGGCTGGCAGAGAATTTATACCTTGGCACCTCCAGGTTCTTAGCAGCTGTGAGCTCTCTCTGTTGCCTGGTGATTTCAAGCTTTTCTTCTGGAATATCCATCTTTGTCCACTGACAGCATCATTAGCTGTGAGTGCTGAGGGACAAAGGACCTATACATACGCAAAAGGAATTTCAGCCTTGGATTTCCAGACCTGATGCCACAACAAATCCCCAGGTCTGCTTTGTTCTGGCTATTTTCCTGGCAAAAAAAGAACAAAAACAAAACATGGATGATCATTCGGGGAGGGGGGCTCTTGAGTCTCTAGTGTAGCCTTTGCTTTTCGTTAGAGCACAGACTGAGCAGGTAAAGATACCAGGGAGAAGGCCCCCTCCTGAGACTTCATGGAGAGGTATGCATGTCGCTGGGGTGGGGGGTGGGTCAGATACTAACCAAAGGAAAAGCTCTGGGGTCGCCAGAGCTGTGCGCCCCAGTGTGAGCCACCAGTTCCCAACCTCCCTGGTGGCTTCTGGGCCATGTAGGCCCAACCTCCCAGACTCTAGACACACTGGCCACCTGTACCGGAATCACCTGGGTGCTTGTGAAAACTGCACATTCCTGGGTCTTGCCCTAGACATTCTGATCTCAGAGGAGAGGAAGGACAAGGAATTTCATGCTAACAGACACCTCCACCCTCCAGGTGACTCTTGTTTTCAAGTTTGAGGACCATTGCCCTGCACCCTCAGGCCAGACCCAGAAGGGGGCGAGAGGGGGCAGAGGGGAGGGGGGAGCTCTGTAAAAAGAGGCTGCTTCCTCTTCCCTAGACAGCTCACCTACCCCCAAGTTTCTGTGTTAATAGCCAGAAATATGGTAGCAGCAGCATTTCTCAGTATCGTGGTGCCCTCTGCAGAGGAACAAGCCACTGGACCTGAGGAGAAGCAGCCTCCCTCCCAGGGCCCCACCAGAGCCCTCTGCCCCTAGCATCCCCGCCTGGACCTTGCCAAGCAGAACTCTGGCCAGGGTGACAGCATGGGAAAGTCCCATGGAAGCTGAAGAAACAGCCTCAGCAGGGAGGGGTAAGCGCCGCGGAGAGCCAGGAAGGCGTCCTCCACTTGGTGGCTGTCCTGGGCCCACTCCTCGGCCTGACTTCAGGCCTCCCCTTGAAGCCCACTGAGCCCCATTCCAGCAGTAGCCACCTCCTCCTGGCTCCCCAGGTGGGCCTCTGTTCCCTCCTCTGCCCCTGCTGCCCCGAAGCCCTCCCCCTTGCCAGCCTGCAAGTTTGGATTCATCTCTCAAAACCAACCTCAGCTCCCTCACCTTTTCCACAAATCTTCCTGCCACTCTGAGAGAAAACTGATTACCCCATCTTGTGGTGCTGTGAACCCTCACGTATCTCTGTCAGCCAAGTCTCTCCCATCAGCGGGCAAAACCTCCTGCAGGCCTCTACGCAGCTCAGAGTAGGTGTGCAGGGAAGTTGGCTGTTCTTAATTTGGCTCTGTGATCTGCAGGTAGTTGCAAAGCTCGTTTCTCCTCTGACATGGATTTGGGTGAGTTTTCTATTATCTTATTTCAGAAGTGAAGTAAGACAAGCTCAGTCACATCCTTAGCACTTTAGGTAGGCCCATTAATTCTCTACTTTGGCAAGCTATTTCCTCAATAATGCTTATTATTTTTATTTGTTTCTTTGGTTTTTGGTCTGTCTTACCTACTAGGAGGTAAGTTTCATGGGTGTGTGGATGTGGACTATTTGCTTCCCTGCTGAGTCTCTGGAGGCAGCGCTGAGTGGGACCCAGGAGGTGTTCAATAGATGGAGATTTGTTTTTGTGAATCTAATTAAGCATCAAAGCATCCTTGTGAGTTATGTGAGGGCAGGTATGAAATTAAATAATTGGTCCTGTCCCAACATTCTCACTTGACAGGTAATTTACTCTCGTGGTCTATATTTTTTTTTCAGGTCAAATGCAGGTTCCACACTGACTCTTGACCTTGACTTCTATAGGCCTCATTCCAATTCTGTGTGACTCAGGCTACTTGGGATGAAATTTGACTGGCTTAGTGAGGTTGCCCCGCCATAGTGGTAGAAGACAGTATCCAGGCAGGAAAGGATGTGGACAAAAACAGCCTGGGAGGGAGAAGGTCTGGCATTCCTGAGCCAGGGAGCTTAGGGCACTTTGCAGAGTTGCTGGCCATCACCTGAGCTGAGAGTGCATCCAGGAGCCAGGTCAGCTGCACAGTCCTGAAAATGCCGCTCGTGTTCTCATAGAGACCCACCCCCTGGGGAAGGGCACCCAGGCCAGCAGCTATCCCGGATGCCCGGTACCCAGAGCAGCACCAAGTACTGGCCCACACAGAGCCTTTGTGAGATTTGGAAAAAGGCAGCCCATCGTCTGACACAGTCCCAGCCAGCAAATCATAGACTGGGTGAATCCCTACTTGCCCCTCAGCACACACCTGCACGGCTGGTACAGAAGCCCTGGCCCCTGGAACATCCCCAAAGTTTGTAGGGAAGAGGAAAAGGCAGGCACAGTATACTCTCCACTGGGCCAAGCAGCGTCCACTGCCGTTCCATCCCATTCTGGATCCATCATAACCTAGCTGGGTGCCCTGGGGCCACTGCCCTCAGCAGCCCTTAGGTGGGGGACCTGCCCTCCATTCTGGGATTCTAGGTTGCCTTTTTAGTTGGCTGCCCAGCCTGGCGCCCCCTCAAGACCTGGCGTCTGTGCCTGCACCCCTCCCTGTCTCCACACCTCCCCTCAGTGTTTACCACACATGGAGGAGGCGAGTGAGCTGGGAAACTCCCAGCCAACACTGCCGCCAGCTGAGTGTAATTAGTCCTGCTGCTCCCACAGAAGCGACACTGTGTGCCTGCCAAGGCCCCTGCCTTCCACGGGCCTGGCAGCTTGTTGGCAACAACTCAGAGCAATCAAGCCTCCCAGCCTCCCTTCACTGGGGGTGAAAGGCAAGCACCGAGAACAGAAGAAGAGCAGAACAGAGCCAAGATGGAGAGGCCTGTGCTCCCGGCTGGGTTCCAGAGCTACCCTCGGCCCCTCAGCCCCTTGCCTTCAGCCATCTCAGTCCAGGACACGGGCAGGTGGGAAGATGCCAGGGCCACTTGGCTCCCTGAATTCTGGGCATCTCCAGCCAGCAGCTGCCCTTGCTGGCAGGGGGTTTCTGCTGTGGAAACTTCCTGGGCTGTTGGGGGCTGGCCACAGGGGCCTCAGCTGTCCCAGGCAATGTATTTCAAGTGATTTTGCTTTTGAAGAACCTGCCTGCCCAGGACTTCAAGGGCCTCCACTGACCCATGCATGTCCCAAGGTGTCCAGTAGCCACAGCCTCTGGCTCCCACCCACTCACTACCGACACCAGCCATCTGTGACAAGGAGAGCTGGGCAGACCTTGGCAGATGCATCCCCCTTGCCCCTGGAATGATTCCAGGTTCTGCTGAAGCGCTGGAAGGTGGGCAGAGCCAGGGGTTGCTCTGAGGCCTGAGCCTCTGCAGAGGCCCGGGTGCTTCCCAGAAATGACCTCTAACCTCCAGAGGCCTCTAATGCATGTCTTTGTGTTGTGTCCCGCAAAGGCCCTGCCCTACTTAAAGAAACACTGACCCATAGCTTGTGGCTTCAGAGATTCTGCCAGGCTGAACAGAAGCAAACCATTTTCATTTTCTGGGCATCTGGAGCTGGTCACAGGTCCATCTCAATTCCAGCCTGGTTCTCCCCTCACACAATCAGATGCCAGATAACCCTAGCCAAACCACTTCCCACCTCAGAGTCTTTGCAACTTGCAGTTCCCTCCGTCTGGATGGTTTCCTCCCAGATCCTTCATCTTTTTCAGGTGAAATGCCCACTCCTCAGAGAGGCCTTCCTCGACCATCATTTTTAAAGGACTCTCTACACCCCTGCACTCTGTCACTCTTTTTCTTTCTTTCATCGCACATACCACCATCTCAAATTATCTTATTTGTCTGTTGTGTATCTTTTTACCACTAGAATGTAAGTTCCCTGAGGGCAGAGACCTTTTCAGTTTTGTTCACCATTATTTCCCCCTATCCAGCACAGGGCACAGTACATTGTTAGGTTCTCAATAAACATTTGTTAAATGAATGAAATGCCAACACAGTTTTTCGAGTCTGTGGTCTAGCCCTGTCCTCTCTGCCAGGTACAGACTGAGTGATCACTGCATCACCCAGGAGATTCATTTGAAAACGGCTGCTTGAGGGTCTTCTTACCTCTGAGGCTGCTTGGAGGGAGGGACTTAGCCCCTCCCCCTCCTCCCACAGAGGGGTAATGTCAGTGAGGGGCGGCCTGGGGCTGGCAGGCAGCAGGCATCATCCAGCTGAAGCTGGTCAGGGTGGAAGGGGCTGCTGGCCACTTGGTCTACAGTTCTCTGATAAAGAGTCCATCTGCCCAACACTGTCCCTGCAGCCAATAATCAGAAGCTTCTTGGCCTCTTTCCCAGCATGTCTTTATGTGAGCGTGAACCAAAGGGGCAGCCACTTCCTTTATGGTTTGTCTTACTTCTCCCTGACGTCCAGCTTGACTGGAACTTGGCATTCATGGCAGGACTGGAGAGAACAAAGGAGAGATGATCTAGAACATTCTGTTCCTAGTGCTAGCTCCGCCTCTTAGTTTTCAGCACAGCAGGATGGCCTCAGGTGGTGGAGGAGTTATCCACTGTGTATCCTGGAAACACACTAAAGGATATAAAAACATGTCTGGAAAAATGTTCTGGCCGGAGCCTGCCTGCTTGGGAGACGTCTTGTGGACCGTAAGGAACCACCCTGTATTTCCCATCAGCCACCCTAAGAGAGACAGACCCTCGCACTGAAAACAGGGCCAGAATCAGAGGGGGTGCTCTGACCTTGGCTTTGTCCTTCATTATGTGCATCGGGGAGACAGGAAGTCCTGAGAATGAATCTCAGCAGTACCACCACCACCCCTTAGGAGGCAGGTGGCATAACTGTGATGCCGAGAGAAACGGCCTTCTGATTGTGAGCTTCCTGACTTCCAGGGCCTGATTTCCCTGTTGCTGCCAGTTAATCTCCACCACCTCCCTTTCCGAGGCCCCAACCCAGATACACACCAGATCCTGCTCGTTCTCTCTTTGCCCTCCCTCGGCTTCCTTCCCTTCCTTTCCAATCCCCCAATCCTTTCCCAAAGACATTTGTCACCTTATGACTCTAAATGGTGATCCTGCCACCAGTCTCTAACCTCTCACCCCCTTGTCCGTAAGGTCCAGATTACATCAGTTATATCATTCTCCTGTCCAAAACCCCAATGAGCACTGTACTGCCTCTGGAGTAAAATCTCAACTCTTCAGCCTCACTTCAAAGCCTTTCCAGTGTAATCTCAAATTGTCTTTCCAATCTTGTCACCAGCTCCTCTCTACATTGGTCTATTTGTTCTTCAAATATACCATTTATCCATCCACTCATCCATCCACTCACTCATATTTATCATGAATGGATGGTGATGGTGATGAAGATTATCCATTTGTTAGGGAAAAAGGACAGGACGTGAGGAGTTGATCTATATGTCTATCTGTAGATGCTGACACGTCATAGGGGGTGGAGGGTTGGCTTGGACTTTTAAAAAGTTTTAGAAGTATTTATTGGTTTCATTATATTGGTAGACATATAAAATAATGTACTCAAAAACTATTTTCAAAAATAAACTTATTTTAAAAGATAACATGTACATTAAAGTAAATTAAAAAGTTACATGGATTATTCCAATATTTTAAAATAACAAAAGAAACATATTATTCTTGGTACATATTCTTAGACTTTAATCACTTTCTTAACCATATCTATCTCTAAATACCATGTTCTGCATCTTGCTTTTTTCACTGAATAACAGCTCTTGGCTATCATTTCACATCAATACAAAATCAATTTCTCATCTTACTGCTCAGCCTTCCATTATATGGATATATTTCCAGTAAATGCTATTTTTCTGAAAAAGAAATGTATTACTCTGCAACGTGGGCTTATTATTTTTAATTTTTCATAAAATTGCCTGTAATCTTCTACAAAGTTGCATTTTATATTTCATAACATTGACATTTTTAACAATGGACCAATTCTCCATAGACTGTAATATTTTTAAAATAAGAATACCCTCTATAGAAGTGCTGAGGTACGTGCGAGTCTTGCTAATTAGATGATATTCTCAATTCTAATTTTTAATATTTTATATATAAAACTGCAATTATAAATCTTTTGTGAGTGTTAATTTCTGAAAGAACACTGAGCAGCTGGGAGGGTGACAGTGTAGAGGCCCGGTGCCAGCCTCCTTCAGCTGTGAGCCTGGGGCAGGGAGCTTCGCCCCCTTGGGGCTCTGGTCCCCTCATCTGTAAGATGGGGTCGACTGCACCCAGCCTGCATGTGTGGTGAGGGTCTAATGGCAGCATACACAGCACACGGGGCACAGTCCTGGACCTTAAGGTCCTCAGTAAATAGGTATTATCGTTATTCCCACCTCACCTTGGCATCCCTTGCTCCTCCCTCTGAGATTGGGCCTGCTCAATTGGAGCCTTCCTTGGCCAGAGCTACAGAAAGCCTTAGGTCTCACACAGGAAGCTATAATAAATGATAGTCATAGTTCACACTGATAAGTTTACTATGTGCCCAGATTGTTCTATGTGCTTTACATGGATTAACGGGTTTAATTCTCCTAATAGCCTTCTAGGATAGGTACGGTTACTATCCCCGTTTTACAAACCGCAATGCTAAAGGATACCCAGCTAGTAAGTGCAGGAGCCGGGATGCTCAACCAGGCGGCTGGCTCCTCAGACTGCAAGCTTGTGTCAGAAATCGTCCCTTTGTCCCTCCAGACCCTCTCCCCACCCATCCCCACCCTGCGCTGTGCTGGGGAAGCTGACCTGTGTGGACTGTGTTAACAAAGGCTCTTGCCCTCTGGCTGCCATTTGGGGCTGACCAATGGGGGGCCCAGCAGAGATCAGAGGGAGAGAGGAAGGGGAGGGAGATGCTAATTACCCTGACCCCTCTCTGCTAGGTCGCCTAGGCAGCCTGAGTGACCCTGGAAGGAAGGTCACAGCTTCTCTCCCCAGGATTCTCTCCATGTGGATTCCAGTAAGCCGTATTAGTGCTGTTGCTACTGCCCCCAGTTGCCGCACAGTCCCTTGTGTTTTCCCTGCACCCTTCACATCTTTGTAAACGGTTCCTTTGTAAAAGAATCCCCCACCACACAGACTGCCTCTAGCTATAGACATAGCAAGGCTCAGCCTGGCCTTGGGCCCTATGGGTTTGCTGCTTTTAATTTTATTTCCTTTTTTTTAAAAAAGATTTCAATGAGTACAAAGGATGTACAGTGAAAAGTCCTCCATACCTGTCTTTCTCAAACACCCAGTTCTCCCCACAGCAATCAGAGCAATGGGTTTTTGTGACTCCTTCCAGAGACTTTTTATGCAGAGTCACGCAAATTCTATACATAGTCTTCTTCCTTTAAAAACAAAACAAAACACAAATGGTAACATATTTCATGTATCTTTCTGCATCTTGCTTTATTTTACTTAACATATCTTGACTATCATTTCACATCAATACACAGGCAAATTTTTCATCTTTCTGCCCAGCCTTCTATTGTATGGATATTACACTATGTATTTAACCATTTTGTTCCCACATTAATGGATACTGAAGGTGTTTCTAAAATTTTGCTGTACAAATAGTTCTGCAATGAATTCAGTTTGCTTCTAACCTCCTGTTTCCTCTCCTGGCTAATGACCCCATATCTTCCAATCTGCCTCCCTACAAACCCTGGGCACCTCCCCACTGTCAGGCTTTGCTGACTCCCTGGGTTCCTGGCTTGCCGCCCACTGTCCTTCCCTCCTGGCCCTGTCTCCTGGACCCAGCACCCTGCTGGGTGACCTGTGTTCCAGATGTGACAAATCACAATGACACAGGGAAGTGAGGAGGGCACTGATGGCCTGTGGCACCCATGCGTGGGGTCTCCTCCCTAAGGCAGGCTCCTGAACACCCTCCCTGTGTCTGCAGGGGTGGGGCCCTGGCCCTCTTCGGCAGAGGTGATGAACCCAGCACCAGGTTTCCTAACTTTATTCACTAACAGCTGAATTTGCTGGCACATTCCCTGAACAGAGCCTATTTATCTTTCCATCCACACCCTATACTGTTTTCCCTCTCTACCACTGCCACCACTATCTACAGTTTCCTGAATGTATAAATGAAGAGGGAGAAAATGGTAGAGTAAAGCACCTCCCCCTCAAAAAAAAAGTGAGACTCAAGGTTAATGCTAAAAATGAGCAGATTCTTTTCATGTAATAATAATAATAGGTAACATAAAATTTAGCAAATACACACATAATCCTCTGGGAGCCCTCAGCACTCTTTGAGGTAGGTACCGAGTTTTCTATTTTCTTTTCTTTTTTTCCCTCTCCCCCCACCCAACCCCGCCTCCGTTTTCTTTTTTCGCCATTTACTGGCGAGAAAACAGGCTCTGAGAAGTCCGGGGACCAGTCAGTGAATGCCAGGGGAGGATTAGATCCTGCCTCATGACTCCAAATCCCCACTAATGCACATTTCAGATGAGCTTGGCCGACAGCCCTGACACAGCCCGCCAGTGGAGCTCAGAGACACCGTTGAGATTAGTTAACATGGAAGAACTGGAGGCAGCAAAGCCCAGGGAGGAACCAACACAGATGTAGGGAGCGGGGCCAGAAAAACTGGGTCATGTTGCAGGGTGAGTGCACAGGGTGCTGGAGGGACCATTAGTAGCAGCTGAAAGTTGGAGACTGGCTAAAGGGGAGAGCTACCTGAGAGGGGGCCTTGGGATCTTTCCTGCCCTGGAGGCTGCCCAGGAAAGCGAAAGAGGGCCTGGGAGAGCGTGGGCCCTGGGGAGGAGGACTCTCTTCGAGTGCATGTGGCTGGATGATATCGCCATCTCTATTAACAGGAAATGTGGGATCTCACAGAAAGGACTTTGCTCTCTCAGGACCAAGAGGCTGCTGGGATCCACCTGGAGGCAGAGAACCAGGAACCAGGAAATGCAGTAGGGATGAGATGATAAAGAAGGGTGCCCACCACCTCCCCTGCAGCTCCCAGCCCTGCAGGCCCCTGAGGGCTGTGGTGAGGTCACTTCATACTGCCTGACATTTGGGCTTGAAGAAACGCCTACAAAACAGGGATGGAACCTGGGGGGAAATAAACTTAGGTGAGAGGAGGCCTCATCAGCACGGGGTACTCCTTGGAAAAAGCCTTTTCCCCCAAGGAAGGACAGCCTTCAGGAGAAAGAAGAGGCCCAGGAGGCCATTTGGGGGATACTCTAAGTCCCACCCCCTCACTGATGCCTACCCTTCCAGGCCTTTTTGGTGAGCCCTGAGGACAAGGACAGCCTGACTTACTAAAACCGGCAGGCACCTCAATACCACAGAACCTGACTGAGTGTCCAGAGGTACAAGGCTCACAGGGTGAGATGCCACAAAGGAGAGCGAGATGGGCTAGCCCCACCCACAAAGAGCTTCCAGGGAAGGGGCGCCAGCAAGTACACAGACCACAGCAGCCCCAGGTAGGGTCAGATGAGAGCCTAAGGAAAAGTACAAGCAGGGAACGGCAGGGACTCAGGGCTGCAGCTAGAATTATTGTCTGGAGAGGCTCTGAGATGTGTACCAGGTTTAACATGGACCGCAAACCTATCAGATTTTACCTCCTGATAGCTCCTGGCAGCTTTGGCCCTCTCCCCGCCTCAGGACTCACACACACACACACACTCAGTACTCAGTCCACAGTCCTGGCCATTCTGTGTTCATAGCCTCAGGAAAGGGATGTGACAACAGAAAGAAGAGAAAGAGTCCAGGAGAAAGGAGGAGTAGATCTGGGAGGCTGGCTTGATGAGAAAGAGTGAGATGGAAGAGGGTCCCTGAGAAAGGGGCTCTGCCAGTCTGGGGCTGTGGCAAAGCTCCAGGTTAGAAATGGCCACATGGTATGTCCAGGCTGATGAGCCTTTGCATCTCTCATGGGCCTTGGGGGGTGCACAGTGTGGTCAAGGACACTGCAGAGGGGCTGTATGGACAAGAACAAGTACAGCCCAGAAGTGACCAGGCAAGGAATTCCAATGGATGCCAGGTGGACAGCTGGCCTGAAGGATCAGATAAGCTCTGGCCTCCTCCCATGATTGGTGTGAACACACCAGGATTCAGGCAAAATGCCTGGAACTGTGAGGGAGGAGGGGAAGAGCCAATCTCTGGATTAACTGAGATTAAATTTCTGCCACCTTAGGGGAATGACCACTGAAAAATAGAAATGAGGTTGAGGTATAAAAAAAATCCATTGTTGTACACCTGAAATGTGTCTTGAAATTCTAACTGGTACAAGATAGAAAACATGGAATCTATAAGGGCAACATATATATAATAAAACCCTACAAACAAAAGACAAAAATACTAATTTCCTTCATATATGATGAACCTTTACAGATTTATAAGCTTTTACTATTAGATTTATGAGTTCTTCATATATGAAGGAAATTGGTAGTTTTGCTATGTGTGATATAATAATTTCCCCTAGTTTATTGTCTTTTGTTTTTATTTCCTTCATATAGGAATATGAACAAGATAAAGGCTAACAACCAATAGGAAAGTTCACAGGATATAAATAGTTCACAGGAAAATAATACAAATTAACATTTGAAATATTAATTAAGCATAATTAAAGAAATATAAATTAAGATTATCGTAAGATACCATTTTTCGCCTATCAGATAGGCAAAGGTTTACACATTTAATAAAGCATGATCTGGGCAAAAGAACCTTTCTTGATGACTGTGGATGGGAGGTAAATTGGCGTAACCTCTTTGGATAGCAATTTGGCAGTATCTACCAAAATTCAAGTACACATTTCTTTTGACCCTGCAATTCCCGTTCTAGAATTTATCCTGCAGGTACAACCCTACATGTTCACAAGGATGTTTTTTCAAAGATGTTCACAGAAGCATTGTCTGTAATGACAAAAAAAAAAAAAAAGGGAACTAAAAAAAGAAACAACCCCAATGTCTATTAACAGGGGACTGGCTAAATAGTGATACATCAGTAGAATGCTATGTGGCCATTCAAAATGCATAGAATTGTATATGCTGATATGGAATGATCTCTGAGACACCCTGCTAATTTTTAAAACGAAAGAAAGGTATAGAATGCTATGTATAGTCTTCCTTTTGCATTTTTAAAAAAGAATCCATATTATGCATGTTTATGATGGACATTTCTAAAAGAGAACACTGCAGTTAAAAAACCTATATCTGTATATCTTCATGGAATAATTTGAGCTATTTGAAGAGCCTAGCATTCCATGAATGTTTAATTTTTATAATATTATAACGTACAGGGAAGTGTGGGAGCGAAGGAGTCACGGGATAAAGGGCCAGCAAGTGTGTCTGCTGGCTCAGGTGGGTTTGCATGTGGGCAATCAGTGTTCTCCACGCAAACAGCTGTGGACATCAAGAGCAGACGCAGAGTCACAGCCACCCTAGAAATTGTGACAAAAGTCCACTACCTTCCAAAGTCAGTTGCTGCTCATATGTTCTAGAACACTTTCTCCTTGAGCAAGGAGCACTCAAGGGGCCCAGGGTAGGGCTGGGAAGGCATGATAAGAAGGCATCTACAGGGAGAGGTCTTCCTGTTGCCAGCTGGGCTGTTTTCACTTTGCTAGGTCTCAGGGGGAACCAGGACAATGACTCCAGATAATTACGTACCTGCTCTGGCAAGGAGAGCTCCTATTTATCAACAAAAATCTCCTTAAGTTCAAAGATGAGATCCAAAAGTTTTAAAGAGTCATTTTAGATTGCTATTAAGAAGGATAAAAATGCTTGCAAAACATAAAAGAAGAAATCCAAAGGTCCAGTCATATCAAGCCACGGAGGAACTACAAATGTACATTCAAACAAGGAGATCCCATTTTCCACCTATCAGAATGGCAAAAATGTTAAAGATTGATACTATCCAGCACTGGCGAGGGTGTGGAAGAAGCAGCACTCTCAAGCCCACTATTCAAGTTGGGGAGAGTGAAAATCAACTGAATCTTTTTGGAGAACAGTTCGGCAGTAGCAACCTTTTAAATGTGGATTCATTCTGACATTGAAATTCCATTCTGGGAATCCATCCTTCTGACATACTCATGCAAAGCACGTACAAAAATCTTCACTGCAGCATTTTTTCATGTAGTAAAATTTTGGAAACAACCTAAATGTCCATCAATAGGGAACCAGATAAATAACTTATGATACATCCAAACCATGGAATTCTTAAAAGAATGAGGTAGATTTACATATGCTGACATGGAAAGATCTCAAAGACATATTGACAAGTGAAACCAGTCAAAAGTACAACTCATAGAGTATAATCACATTTATGTATTTTTAAGGTCCCTCCCAAATCCTAAGACTATATCATTCTTAGAAGTTCAGGAGATGCACACACACTATAAAGAGTGGGAGGAAAGGAGAATTGGAAAGGGGTGATAAAAGACCGACTACATACATTTCCACGTTGTTGGACTTTTAGTTTTTTTTATTTTACAAATGCTCATGCTTCAATGTATTATTTAACAGCAGTGCATGGTCGTGGTGCTTAGTGTGGAACCTGTCTTCACTAGTTACCAGCTAGTAAGTTACCAGCTAGTGGAAGAGGCAAAAAACTAAACCTCAGTGAACCCTTCTCCCACCCCCATAAAAATAGGGTGAATAATAGGCTCTTTGTAAAGATTAAATAAATTGATATATGAAAAATGCTTGGCAAAGCCTGACCTCTAATAAGTGTTTCAATGATTATTACTTGTGTAATAAACATAAACTTTGTTTCAAAAGGAGGCTGCACCTGCTTGGATGGAGAATCCCACACAAATTAAAGTCTCAGCTCACGAGAGTGTGGGCTCAAGAACAGCAACGGACTGCACTGATAACTTTAAGGACATTTTTCATTTTTTGCAAATTGATGACAATTCTCTGTGATGATAGAAATTGGCACAATTTTCCCCCTTACACAAACACACATACTTCTGGAAGGGAAATTCTGCAGTAAGGGTGATCAGCCCTCCTTGGAACGAGGACTTAAAAATGTATGCATATGTGAAATGGGGATTTACAGATTAGCAAGAGCATAGGGCTAGAGTGATATATGTGGTAATGGATTAGAGTTAGAGACATCAATATGAATTCATGTTTAATATAGATACAGATGGTTACATACAGAAATAAATATATAAATATGTATAGATACATAGGTTAGTACACACACACACACACACGCATGCAACACACACACATTTCTTTACTTTGTCAGCTAAGGGGGCCTTAAAAAATAACACCGTAGCAGCAAAGAGCGTACCTAGCACCCATTCCTTGGAAAAATGGCTGATTCGGGGCTGGGGCAGGAAATATACAAGATGAGTCTGGGGCATCTTGAAGTGCCAGAAAGTAAGGAAGTGTTCAAAACATACACACACAGGGAAGCAGGTGTGGCTCAGTGGATAGAGCCCCCGTTTACCATATGGGAGGCCCGGGTTCGCGTCCCGAGGCCTCCTTGTGAGGGCACGCCGGCCTGAGCCTGAGCGGTGCTGTGGGCTGATGCAGCAACCTCACGGCAGGAAGCGGGTGTGGCGCAATGGATAGAGCACCCGTTTACCATATGAGAGGCCCGGGGTTCGCTTCCTGTTGCCTCCTTGTGAGGGCAGGCCGGCTCCCGAGGGAGGCGCCGTGGGCTGATGCGGCAAGACCTCACAGCAAGGGGAAGATAAGCAGACACAGAGAAGACACGCAGCAAATGGACACAGCAGCACAAGCAGCAAGGGGGGGATAAATAAAATAAAATAAATAAATCTTTAAAAAAAAAACAAAAACATACACACACACACACACATTGATGAGAGTAAGAAAAAGGGGTACAGAAGACAACCGAAAGAGCTCCCAATGACCAGAGCTGTAATAATTTGAGCTACGAGACAAATAAAACAGTATTGGATTGTAACCAAACATATGAAATAAACATCCATAAATCCATAGTGATAAAAATAAATTAATAAATGGGGGAGAAGAGACAAAAATTCTGTGTAGAAGAATTTTTAAAATGCATGCTATGTCTAGAAATGTTCAAGATAAGATCTTGGCATTTTCAAAAAGAAAAAAAAAAGTACATATATTCATGTTACTTGCCTATAAATATTTTGCCTAGAAGAGCTTCAAAAATCTCAGAGAGCTACCATTTTTACAACATTTAAACTTGCCCCCCCCCCAAACACACACACAAACCTAAGCTCAACACC
>JAQZBX010041205.1:0-22426 GCA_029593785.1 Cabassous unicinctus
AAAAAAAAAAGGCCACAATGAAAGAAACAAAGAAACAAGAATCAGAATGTCTTCAGACCTATCAATAGCAACACTGCAAACAAGAAAGCAGTGGAACAATATCTTCAAAATTATGTGAGAAAATCATTTCCAACTTAAGAGTCTATTAACTGCCAAATTATCCTTTAAGTACCATGATACAGGAAGAAATTCAGTCTCAATAAATATTTTTATCATTCATGCTTTTTCAAGAAGTCACTAGAGATGTTCTTTAATAAATGGAAGACTAAACCAAAAAAATTCTGAAAAAGATATGCTCCAGAAAACGAGATTGCTCCAATAAGGTAAGAAATAGTGAAATCCCCAAATTGATAGTGAAGAGAAGACTTGGGGGACACTTGGGGTGACAGCTGTGTAGAGATTTAAAGAGCAAAGAGTACAAATCAAGCAGGATGATGGAGGACTCCAAGATGGGTATCTCTGGAATCAGTGGAATTGATGGTAAATTATCTGATGTATTTGACCATAGTAAGAGAACTTTTAAAGTTAAGAATAGATTAGTAATAGCTACACAGAAAATTAGGCAAACAAGAGAATGAAGCAAGTATTAAGTTCAGGAAAAAGGCAAGTCATACAAGAAAAGAGATAATCAGACTATATTTTGTGATTAAAATACAAACAATAATTACATAGTTATAAAAATGAAACAATTGACTTTTAATTGGAAGGGGGTAGGGAGAATGGTGGTGTCAAGGAACAAAATTATCTTGTATATAAAGTCAATAAGTGCTACCTAAGTTTGAAATAAAAGTATTGGCAATATATGCCTGTTATCTAGAAGTATCAGAAGTATATACCATAGGAAACAGACAAAATAATTGAAGATGATTGCCTCTAGGGAAGGAGAAGTGGGGATGAGCTGGTAAGGAGACAGCTATATTTTCTTATGAGATTCATGTTATTTAGCTTCTAAAACAATGTTTAGGTGGTAGTTTGATAAAAATTTAAAAATAAAATGAAAAGGAATAAAGAAGAATCAGTGAAGCCAAAAGCTGGCTCTTTGAAAAGATCAACAAAATTGATATACCTTTAGCTAGACTGACTAAGAAAACAACACAAAGCAAAACAAAAAAAAACCCAGAAGACACAAATTTCCAAAATCAAGAATGAAAGAGAGGGCATCACCACAGCCTCTTCAGAAATTAAGAGGATTTTTAAGTGAATGCTATGAAGATTTTTATGCAACATTTATACAACTTAGATGAAATGGAAAAATTCCTAAAATTATATAAGTACTGTGGAGCTTGAGTTATTTTTCCCAGAAAAAAACATGACTTAATCTAATTCACATTCCTATGGGTCTGAACCCATTATAAATAAGACCTTTTGAACATGTTATTTTTAGTTAAGATGTGACCCAGCTGAATGAGGGTGGGCCTTAGTATGGATTACTGAAGTCCTTCATAAACTGAAGAAATTCAGATATTGGCAGAGAAAACCATAGGGAGGTTTTCTTCCTATTGACAACAGACAATAGGAAGTCACTGGGAGCCTGGAAGAGATAGAAGGCAGTGCCATGTAACATAAGGCAGGGATTCAAGCCAGGGATTTCCGAGGCTAGTGACAAGCTAGCAATGGATTGATAACAGGATTCAGGGAGAAAGCAAGCCTTGCCAGTATCTAGATTTTGGACTTCTCCTATCCTCTCAACCATGACCCAATAAATTTCTGTTGTTTAAACTAACCCTATCATAGCAGCACTAGCTATGATAAATACCAAAACTCATTCAAAAAGAAATAGCAATCCAAGGAAAGTGCTGCCATAACACAAGCTGGATGCTTGAGGAACAGATGCCTCAGAGTCTAAATTACAGCTATAATGCATTAAAATATCAAAATGTTCGGGTTTCAACAGTCACAAAAAAACAGGAAGTGCTAGGCAAGGGAAAGGGAGAAGGTTAAAGAATTAGAAACCATCCATGAGGAGGACCAGACCTGGGACATACCAGACAAAAACTTTAAAAAAAAAAGGCCCTAAATATACTCAAAGAGCTAAAGGAAAACATAAACAAAGAACTAAAGGAAATTAGAAAAATGATAATTGAACACAAGGAAAATATTAATAGAGAGATGGGAATTATGAAAAGGAAGCAAACAGAACTGAAGATCTGAAATTAATCATTCTCTAGAGGTGTTCAACAGCATATTGGAGCTGTCAGAAGAAAGAGTCAGTGAACTTGAAGATAAGACAATTGAAATCATTCAATCTGAGGAGCAGAAAAAAAAAAGAATGAAGGAAAGTGAACAGAGGCTAAGGAACCTGTGGGACACCATCAAGCATACCAATATATGCATTGTGGGAGTCCCAGAAGGAGAAGAAAGAGAGAAAGGGGCAGAGAGACTATTCAAAGAAATAATGGCTGAAAACTTCCTGAATTTGATGAAAGACGAACACACATCCAAGATGCTCAACAAACCCTAAACAGGATAAACCCAAATAGACCCACACCACCTCATATTTTAATCAAACTATCGAATACCAAAGATAGAGAATCCTGAAAGCTGTGAGAGAGAAGCAATGTGTCACATACAAGGAAGCCTCAGTAAGATTTAAGTGACAATTTCTCACTGGAAACCATGTAGGCAAGAAAGCAGTGGGAAGACATTTAAAATGCTGAAAGCAAAAAATTGCTAACCAAGAATTCTATATCCAGCATGAATGTCTTTCAAAAATGAAAATGAGATTAAGACATTTCCAGATAAACAAAAAGTGATGGACTTCATCACCACTAGACCAGCCCTACAACAAATGCTAAAGAGAGTTCTGTAGGTTGAAAGGAAATGATGATAGACAATAGAGTAAAGCCATATGAAGAAAAAAGATCTCTAGTGACTGTAACAACATGGATAATTCTAAATTCCAGTACTATTATATTCTTGGCTTGTAACTCCACTTTTTGCTTCCTACAGGATCTAAAAGACAAATGCATGAATTTAATGATAAGTCAATGGATTTGGATTCATAATGTATAAACATGTAATTTGTGACAAGAATTACACAAGATTGGGTGGATGGAGGGTTATAGGTATAGTTTGTGCATACTTTTGAAGTTTAGTTGGTTTCAAAGCAAATGAGATTGTTATAGATTTCAGATGTTCAATTTAAGCCCCATGATAACTACAAAGAAAATATTGGAGAACATGCAAACTCATAGAGACAGAAATTAGAGTACAGGTTTAAGCCTTCAACTGATTGGAAGAGGAAACTTCAGATTGCTGAAGGCAATCTCTTTTGGTTATTGTACATACAATCAGCCACGAAAACTATCCACTGACTAATAATTTAAATTCACAAAATACCCTCACAGCAGCAATCAAGCCAGTACCTGCTTGACCAATCAACTGGACACCATAACTTAGCCAAGTTGACACATGAAATTAACCATCACAGCAGTCTAGCTCAAGAACCTTTGCTCTCATCCACTGGACTACATTTTGCCAGGAAACCATCAGAGATACAGTGTGAACTTAGTAAATACTAATTGAATCTAAACCTGCATGTAGTCTCTTTTTGTACTAATGATTATTGTCCCCGTTTGTAAAATTCTCTCTTTACTACCTCAGCTTGTTCCTTTATTAAGCAAGAACATATATGTATGATTTAAACATCTTGATTAGAGACCTTTGGTAGATGCTTTCTTGGGATTCAAGATGTGTTTGAGATTCAATTCGGAAATTTAACATAATGAACCAATTTTATCTTCTTCATTAATTCAAGACTCTCCACTAAGTCAAAGACTCTGTGTAAACAAAGGCACACATTCATGTATGCTTTTAAAAACTTCAAATTACTCAAATGTTATATATCAAGAAATACTTTGCCTTGATAGAGATATGTTATTACTTTTTTTCCTTCTGTTCTTATCCATATCCAGTCTTTCTCTGGGTTTCTGTTTCAATTATAAGACCTCTAATTCTTTAATATTTTGATAAGATTGATAGATTTCAAGGTCTTTATATTTTTAATGCATCTCTACACACTGTACATGATGGTGACAGAGTGTAAACTTAGTATTCTCTTTTATTCAGACAAGCTGAACAAAAGATTACTATAGGGCTTTGTATCCATTAAAGAGTTAATTTCACAGTAGGACCTCATTTTATGCGACCAATACATTCCAAAACCCTTTGTGTAAGTTGAAAATCACACATAATAGTGAACCCTATTATTTATCACCTTTTTTCTAAATAAGGCAAATTAACACTCTAGTAGCAATATGTAAACAATCATAGAAGTTTTTTTAAAAATTTGATTCGCTCTCTGTCTCTCTTTCTCACCCAGGTGCTTCCCAGAAGCCTTCCCCACCCCAAGTTCTCTCTGCCCTCTCCCCTGGAGGAAAAAAATTGGCAGGGCCAATGGGAGGCTAGGAAGGTGCTTGATAGCGGGTGGCATTGCCTGGAGATCCAGGCTGGGACAGCGTTCTGCCCCCTCCTCCTGTGCAACTTCCCCATGGCAGCCATACTACCCAGCTCTATATAGAGCATGCACAATAGTGAACCCCATTATTTAATAAGTATTTCTTAAACGAACATACCTATCATTATTTTAATAAATAAGGCAAATAAACACCTAGTAACAATAAATAAACAAAATTAATCTTAGAAATAATTTAAAATTTTTTAAATTTTCTATCTCTCTCTGTCTTTTTCTCAATTGCTAATCTCATATACCTGAGTTCCCCTGTGTTGAATTCAGGTAAAGCAAGGTCCTTTATTGGAGAGTTCAGGCAGTAGTATATTGCCAGGTCCAGCCTTAAAACAAAGATTATCTTTAAAGTGTTATTTTATATATTCTTTGTTAATTCGTTTTTAGTCCTAAAGATAATTTTTCCAGTATAATTAATTCATAATTAGTATTCCAGCATGTTCATTGTCTCTTTTGAGGTGGAGGGGTATTCTTTGCATTTGGGGGGGAGAGTTCTTCCATTGTGCAGGGCTTGTCTGTACATCACAGGTTGTTTGGCATCCCTACCCCTCCAGGCACCGTTTGCCAGTAGCACTCCTCAGTCATTGTGTCACCAAAAAAATGCCCTCACCATTTCTGAATGTTCCCTGCAGAGTAGCACCACCAAAGATTGAGGACCACTGCAGGTGATTATTTGTAGTGTCTGCCCATAGAAACTTTTATTTGCATAGCCTAATCTCTTAATGGTAAAAATTGTAAAATTTTAAAAATATGTACAATTGAGAATCGCATCTCACTGTTCTGCATTCTGAGATGTTGTCTTGGACTCTAGTTGCTGTCATTATGATATGGATTGGGGGTAATTTTTCAGTTCTTTTGTTAGTCTATGGTTATTAACCTTTATCTTGTTCCACTGGCATTTTAATGTTTTTCTCTTCTACTAATGACTACCCCATTGTAGCTAAACTTTCTTAAAGATTGATTGACATGCCTATCAATTAGAAAATCTCTGATACCTTCTGTATTAGTCAGGGTTCTCTCAGGAAACAGAATCAACAGGAGATATCTGTCAATAATATGAGATTTTATAAGAGTCTCTCACACGACCGTGGGGATGTACAAGTCCAGGTTCCACAGGCAGGCTGCAAGCCAGGGGCTACGGTGAAAGTCCAATGAAAGGTCCTTGATGAGTTTCTGGGAGAAGATGGCTGTCCAAAAATGAGCTGGGAAATTCTCCCTGAATGTTGAAATCTCTTCCCCTTTTAAAGCGTTCAACTGATTGGATAAAAGCATCACCCATTGCTGATGCAACATCCCTGATTGATGCAGATGTAATCAGCCATCTATGCAGTAAACTCACTGGTGATTGAAGTCCATAAATGTTCTTGTATTACAATTAGCCCAGTGCTTGCTGGACCTAACACCTGGACACAATTACCTGGCTGAGTTGACACATTAGCCTAACCATCACACCTTCTTTTTGAAAATGTGCCTTTTGAATTCTCAATAACAGGAAACTTATCAAAAGGGTACTGAATCCATATCACTCTCCCTGCCTAGAGACTAACTTAGATTGCTTTAAAATCTCATAAAGCTTTCCCTAACCTAGTAATTTAAAACTGAAATGTAGTAAATATAATATACTGTTCATTTATTTTCATTCAAATTAAAAGGCAAGTAATAAAATTGAACTTTTTGAAGGCCATGAACTATTCTTTTAATATCAATGAGGATATCTTTTAATTAATATAAATTAACCTCAGCTTTCATTTATAACTTATAGTAGTCACCTCCAAAAATGTTACTTCTCAAGGAATAAATGAGATCATAGAGCTGTTTGAAAATAGTGATCAACATTACAATAGTGATATTTCATCAGCTTTGTGTAAATTTGAACATTTTTGATCCATCTATTGATTTATTCTCATAGTTTCTGATATATTAAATTTCTATCCTAGAAATAAAAATGTCAGTATCCCTAATCATTAAATATTTCAAAATATAAACAAATAGATTACCATTTCACCAAATTTTAAAATATTTTTTAAAATGAGAATATTTGAGGTTGGTGAAGAGGCAATGCGATAGGCATGTTCACAAATTGCTGATGTTAGTACAACCTTTTTGAAAAATAGTTTGCCAGTGTATGTGTATTTGTAAGTAATAATAGTAATTTCACTTCTAGGATTTTATTCAGAAGAGAGAATTAGATTAGGGCAGAAAGATTTATGTTTAAAAAAATTTTTATGTCCATTTCAGCATTTCTTAGGAAGTAGCATGATGTGAGAGAATGATATCACAGGATGCTTGATGAATGAGCTGGATTTGAATTTAAGCTTCACTTTTTAATAACTGTCTGATCTTGGACATGTCTCTTTATCTTTATCTTTCTTTTGCAAGCCATACATTAGAAATATGGTGGTGCTGCTGCTGATGATTGTTACAATAACATAACAACAGAGAGGGCAGTGACAGCTTATCTGAGTTAAATGCTGCTGAATAAATCGAGTTGGGTCCCTCTCCAATTTCCCATAGCAGATATTCCAAATGTTTGCCACAATTTTCATGCCTCAATCTCATCTCCATCCCCTTTCATTCTCCACTTATGACTTAGCCTCCTACTTCTGGAGAAAATTGAAGTCATTAGGCAAAAACTTTCAGCATACTTTCTTTATACCTTCAAACTTATTTATAACTGCATGAGTTTTTATCTTTTGTAGCCATCTTAGAGGAGGAAGTGTGTGAAGTCTATCAGGGATAACCTTGCTTACTTCATCAGTGACCTTGATCCATCGCTTATGCCTTTCTCTCTTGTCTTTATAGTCTCTCCACTACTGGTTAGTCCTTAAAAAAAAAAAAAAAAGTCTTCTGCATTCCTGCTTCCCCTTCAGGCTTCATTCTTTCTCCTCCTTTAGTACCCAAGAACACTATCTCTCTCATTAATGTTCTAAAAATGAGATAGCTCTTCTCATGTGGCAGATTGAATTATGTATCCCAGAAAAACATTCTCAATCTTAATCCATTCCTCTGGGTGTGAACCCACTGTAAATAGGAGGGTTTGCAGATGTTATTTTTAGTTAAGGTATGGCCAGCTGAACCAGGGTGGGTCTTATAGAGAAAAGTCACAGGAAAAAGCCATAAGTCAACAGAACTGAAGGAGAAAGGAAACGACATAGCCATGTGGAGCCAGCCATGGTCTTTGGGGAGGAAGCAAGGCCTTGCTGATGCCTCGATTTTGGACTTCTACTCTCAAAATCATGAGCCAACAAATTCCTGTTGTTAAGCCAACTCATTTTATGGTATTTATGACTGCAGCTGGGAAAACTAAGTTCATTTCTTTTTTCTCATTTATTCCTCAACCTACTATATGCTACGTTCTATCCCAGATACTGCTCTTGTAACTCTTCTAAAGTTCACTAAAATTTCCTAATTTTTAAAATTATCTCAATTCTCAACTTCTTTGTGATATTTGGCACTGTTGATCAATCTTTTTGTTTCCTCAAATTCTCTGATCACTTGTTTTGAAATATTTTGCTGATTTCTAACTAGATCTCTTTCTAGGATTCTGTCTATTTTCTATGCCTACTGCACATGCACTTCCTATTGTATAATTTATCCTAATGCCTTTCAAATATCCTTTGTTTGCCAGTGACCCTCAAATATCTTGACCTCTTTATTCAGTTGCAGGACAGACTTTAACTGTCTATAAGACATCTCTACCTGGATGTCTCACAACTATCTCCAACAGGTTAGCTAAAACATTTCCTAAATGTTTCTTCTATATGTTTTATATTCTAATTAATGCCACTATATCCTCAATCATGCAGATTCACTTGGACTTTTTTTTTAATCTATCTATCTATCTATCTATCTATCTAATCTTCCTCCTTCCCTTACAATATCTATATTTAAATTATTTTTAATTCTGTCACTCTCAAAATCATCTACTTTCCATTTTTGTCATGTAGCGCAACTAGGTGCAAAACCCATATTCCACAGTTTAATGATAATTGTAATCATCATCATAAAATTAGTATCACTGAAGAAGCTGTTTTCATTCCCATTTTACATGTGAATAAATTGAGATTAAGAAAGGTTTAAATAATATGCCTAAGGTTTTCCAGCTCATTAGTGGCAAAGCCAGTACTTCAATGTAGATCTTTTAAACACCAAAGTCCATGCTTTTAACTACTATGCTGTTACTTCCTCTTTATGAGCATTTTTAAAGTTCTTACAAGGGAACTTTGTCCCCAGAAAATTTGATAAATGAAGTATCAACAGGTGTAAGGAATATTCTGGTTAATTTTGGAGAAACAAAATATCAACAAATTTAGTTCAATATTTTTGGCAGAAGAAGATTCCTCTAGAATTCTCTTCCTCACTTCCTTTTCCATTCCCAACTGCCTTTGGCTCCCCATTTCAGAGCAGGATGAGTGACTTATTTAGGCAGTTTACTTTCCTAATGGTAATAATGAGATTTAATAAGGTATTGAGGTTCCAAGAGTATGGCTACAACCTTTCCTGTAGATGTGGACAAGTTACTTGGGTTTCTACAAGGATACAGTGGTAGTTGCTCATGATAGGAGCTATCATTCAGTCCTCCACTAGGAAAAAAGTAACTGTAGGTTAGTGGCGTTAAAGTACTATTGGTGGTATTACGTTTCCATCACCTCATGCCCCCAAATTTATTGGGTATATTGGACTATTTAAGAGCAATGAGTGTATAAGATAAGGCAGAGATCTGAATAGGGATACAAAAGGTGATAGAGGAAGGTGCTAAAGGTTAGCTGTGCTTATTTAAAAGTTTACCTATAAGCGACTCCACTTGAAAAAAGAGAAGTTGATTCTATGTGGTCATCCATTCTGAGAACCCGTATTTAGTTCAGTAATTCTACAACCTTATAAATTTAATAGGCTTTTGTGAACTATCCTGATAATCTAACCACAGTTTACAACTTGATTTCTAAGAACATCTTTTCTGACTTCATAAAACTGATGATAAAAAGAATGCTTAGAGTGCGCCGCCGCCTTGCGCGGGGCTGCACGTGGGCCCGGGCGGCTCTGGGGGTGGTCCCCGGCCGTGGGCAGCTGAGGCACGGTGGTGCCCCCCGCCCCGGCTCCGTGAGGTGGGCGAGCCCCCTTGTCGCGCTCGCCGCGAAATCGGAGCTTCCTCGGGCCTAGTGGCTGCGGCCCTAGCTGGAGGTTGGCCCTGCCGTGTCAGGGCTTGTGGGTCAGGGCAGCTGGGCCTGAAGATCCTCTGCGCAGGCCTGCGCTGAAGTGCGCTGACCCCTCTCTCTAGGCCTGCGCAGAGCCCTTGGCACTGTCACCCGCGCCCTAGGAGCGGAGCCCGGCGGAGCGGCGATGAACGAGTGACAGGATCCTGTCCCGGCAGTGCCAGCCCAGAACTGACTTCAGTGTGCACGCAAATAACGGCATAGGTCATTCATCAACCCCTCCTTGTCAAGGCCCCTGCTCCACGCTGGGGTCCTCAAAGGAGGGAACAGGCTCAGCCCTGGATTCACGGAACTTACACTCTAATGCAAAGACAAAAATAGACAAGGTAGATGCTTAATGTATGTAGGATTTTCAATTGGCTTGACTGTAAAAGTGTGGAAATGAGTAGAGTTGATGGTAACGCATTATAGTGAGTATAACACAGCTGGTTTATAAATGAGATTGTGGCTGAAAGGGGTAGTCTAGGGAGGTAAATGTCAATTGAAAGAAAGCTAGAGAATAATCTAGGCACTAGATTGAACATTGTGTACCCAGAGGTGGATGAAGATTGTGGTTAATAGTACAAATACAAGAATGTTCTATGAACTAAAACATACGTCACTATTACAAGGTGGTAACAATATTGAGAAGCATGGGGAAAATACAATTAATGTATTTTATGAATTATAGTTAACAGCAATATTGTAATCTTGCATCAATGTCAATGAAGGTACTATATCAATGCTAAGGGTCAATAAAAGGGGTATGGGATTTCTTCTTTTGGACTAAGGAAAACGTTTAAAAATTTACTGAGGCAATGACTCTGATGAAAGTGAGAACCACTGAGTACACTTTGGATAGAATGTACAACTCATGGGAATGTATAGCACAGTGAATCATGTGGTAGAAGATGGACTGTGGTTAACAGCACAAATACGAGTGTTCTCTCATGAACTATAACAAATGAACAATACTAATACATAATGTTAATAATAAGAGGGTATATGGAGAAAATATACCAAGTGTATGCTATGGATCATGGTTAGTGGTAATAGTCTGATGATGTTCTTTCAGAAGCTGTAACAAATGTTCCACAACAATGTTAGGTGTTAGTGTTGTGATGTTTACGAATTCTACAAATTATGTATATCTGTTTTGTAAGTTCACAACTTCTCTAATAAAATATATATTAAAACATGAAAAAAAATGGAATGTTTAGAATATAACTCATTCACTGGTTGAAGATTGCCTGTACTAATTCTTTATCTGTTCCCCATCCCTGTGGGCAGCCTAGTAGTGGAATGACCAAAGTGATAAGAAAAATTAATGTCAAAGAGCATTGATAGTTACTCATTTGTATCAGTGGTCCTTGAATACTTGAGAATTAGCTATACACAACTAAAACAATCAGTACGTAAAAACAACTAGACACACATATATTTCTTTCACAAGTCAAAGTAACTTAGAGTTTATCACATTTAGAAAGCAAACATCCCTAATAAATATTAGATAGTAGATATTTGGCCCTTTGTATTATTTTGAATGTTAAGATTCTTGATGGTAATTAACTTGACTCCCTTTGTATCAAAGCTTCATTATTTTAGTTATTAAGACAAAAGCCTTTCAGAAAGGCTTTTTGATGGATAGAAAATATATTATAAAATATTTCTTTTAAAATATTTTTTGTAAATAGTAAAGACTTGTTAAAATGTGTTTTATGATGGATTTCATTTTATTAAACAGATTCCATGGTAGAATCATATAGCAGTTCTAGATTGAGTTTTGATCTTTTATAGTATAATATGATTTTACAAATGTGTCAAATACAAAGCATGTTTGCATTTTCTATATTCTGTTATGCCAAAATGTATCACATAGCTTTTGATATATTCTTAGGTTTTCTGATTATATTTGTCTTAAGAGTGAAGTGTAAACTGTAATATTAGGGGAATAAATGTGATGAGGTGGAGAATTGTTAGATTTTGAACAAATGTTAACTTCCTGGGGGTTAAAATAAACACTAGTAAAAGTGGGGAGATGGTCTCACTGGGAGCTGCTCCTTGGCTGGTTCCTTAGATGTGCATTTGTACCCACTTTTAAGGTAAAGAATCTGTACAAGGAAGAAAACATGCATTATAAATTACACACTGGAAAAAAATAGAACCAGATCATTCATGCCCCATGCAACCTGTGCTTTTAGTAGGAAGGTTTAATTTACAATGCAGTAAGGTATGTTGAAGTCTTAGCAAAAACAAACAAAAAAAAGGGTGAGGAAGGATACATTATTGCTTTCATCAATTGGTTGTCATTGGTATATATACATCTTAATAAACTTTGTATCATTCAAACCCAGGCATTCACCAAAAGCAAAACTAGAAGTACCACTGAAAATGTAGCCCAAAGGGGTCTCTGCTCTCTAATTATTTGTATATAGACAAAAATACACTTTCCTTCAGCTTCATGTTATATACTTGGCAGTAGTTAGATTCTCATTTGAAACAGATCAAAATAGTCTAACTAGGAGTTATTTAATCTGTCATCTAAATTGACCTGAAATCACCTTAATGTGCTTCCTGCTAAGAGTTGAGGTTATCATTCACTTTAAAACAGATAAATGCATGTCAAGAATAGTCATATTTTATATTAAAGAATCAATATCTTTAGTCATAGATATTAAATGTTCAGGATTAACTTTCATTTCATTATTCTAATCACATTTAGTGGAAATTAATGCTTTATGATTATTTCAATTATGTCAGATTATAATTTCTGATATCTTTTAGACAGGTAAAAATTCTTCTTTCAAATAGCGCTTGCTTTACTTTGATCTACATTTGGATGTATTTATCAGTGCCTGCTAGAGATTGGCTTGTGTCTCCTAAAAAGATAGGTTCAAGTCCTAAAAGCCCCAGTCCCATGAATATGACCTCATTTGGAAATAGGGTCTTTGAACATGTGATTAGTTAAGATGAGCCTAACTGGATTAGGTGGGCCCTAATCCAACATTACTGGTATACTTACAAGAGGGGCATCTGACAACAGACACAAAGAAAGCCATCTAACAACGGCGACAGATTTTGAAGTGTACAGCTACAAGCCAAGGAATGCCAAGGATTGCCAGCAAACCACTACAGTCCAGGAAGAGGCAAGGAAGGATCCTTTCCTAGAGCCTTTAGAGAGTATAGCACTGCTGACACCTTGATTTTGGACTTGTAGCCTCCAGATGAAAAGTTTCTGTTGTTTTAAGCCACCCAGTTTGTGGTACTTTGTTACAGCAGCCAGGAAACAATACAGTGCCTAATCAAGATAGTTGTTTGATTTTGTTTGTATATCTTTTTTATTTACCAATTCTACCTCCAAGATTGATACTTTGAAAACAACATATCCATGTTACCTCATTTTGATTAAGGAGTTTCTAGTTTAAAATGTGCCAGTAGACATCTTATCCTGTGAAATAATTAGATTTTCTCAGTTTTAGATAGTTTTATTATATCTGTAATATTGCTAGAATGAGATATAATAGTTATAAATGGGTATGTGAGGCACTAATTAAAATTTTTTCTTCTGCTAAATAGCAATCAACTCTAAGTAAAATTTTTAAAGTTTATGATAGAGTAGATTTAATCAACATTTCAATAATTAATCTTTAGCATTTTCAGACTTCTTGTTTTACCTCTTTCTTCACACATTTCAGTTGCCTGTTGCTGCCAAAATAAAATAAAATGATAATTGTAATAGCTTATAAACCTTAAACTGCTATCTTCAACTATTATAGTAGGTGAACAGGGCTATTTCAGAGCATTGCCATTGATTAAACCATGTTAAGGGCCTTTATTCATGGGAAAGATCATCACAAGTGAGTATGGAAAAATAATTATAAATTTTGTTTTTGTTGTGCAAATATATTAAACATTTTCATAATGACTACCATGATTAAAAGTGACTACTTTTGCTAAAAATACTTTTGTCAAGCTTTAAGTAATTTATTTTAAAAGGATTTAGTTTGTGCTTTTTTTTTAGGTATCAACAAATGATGTTCAAAAAATTAATTAGACTGAAATTGACTTATTTCTCCCAAGAATGGCTTCAATTAAGCACAGAGGGAGGCTTACTGATTTGTTCTTCCATTAAATAGACTGTATATCTCAAAAGAGAAGATGCCACTCCTTAGACTTTAACACTTGAAAGCATTGTGTTCACGCCTTGGTTGAACCACATTAAAAAAAGTTATACAAATTCTTCCCAAAATCAAGGAGTTGGATTTTAACTTTTGTTTAGACAGGAAAGTAACAAAAGCCTGTTATAGTAACTTAAATTTTTTCCTTAACTATTTACCCATTTAAAAATAATTGTGTAACTGGGAGCAAGCATTATTCATTATCAGTGTGTTGGTGGTTTTGTTTTTGTTGTTTCTTTTTTTTTTGGTAGAGCATGAAATGTAATTCAGATATACTTTTTGGATTTTCAGCTAGAGTAAGTTGTGCTAATTAATTAGGATTTTTCATATGAGAGTGAGAAAATTTTCCTAATGGTTTGAAATCATAAAAAAAAAATCTAGGTATATACTGTTTCCTCACTGCTTTCATTGAATCATATTCTTTCAAAGTTAGAAAACCCTACAGACTTTTTCTTTTTAGGAGGTACTTGAGATTGAACTGGGGACCTTGTACATGTAAAGTATATGTTCAACCACGGAGCTACACCTGCTCCATAAACAGCATTGTTCTTTTCCTTTTTTATTATTTTATTATATTTTTAGGAGGTACCGGGGATTGGATCCTGGACCTTGTATATGTGAGCAGGCGCTCAACCTCTGAGCTACACTCACTCCCCAGACTTGTTTTAATCCAACCAAGCCATGCATCTCTTAGATAGCATGCCATCAAAAGGCTGTCTAGTATAGATTAAGACAACTGTAAATGTGAGAAAAGTCTTCTCATACTCCTCAGAGTAGCCCTTTCTGAGGAGCCTGGGTACATTCCCACAGAAGAATTCTGCAGTTTAATAGTGATTAAGAGCTCAAATTTTGAAATCCAACTAAACCATGTTTCAATCCTTGCAAAATCACTTACTAAAGCTCCTAGTGTGTGAGTAGTCAGTTTATTCATTCAGTTTTCTCATATTTAAAATAAGGTAATATTTAATAATTACATCACACTGCTGTTGTAAGGATTAAATTAAATAATGTATATGAAGTCATAACAATTGTTAATTTTCCTCATCTGTAAATCTAGGTAATGCTATTATCTACTTCAAAAGCAAATGCATTAGCATATTAAAATTCTTAGAATAATTCACAGCATATGATAAACAATAAAAAATGTCAGGCATTATTTACTACAAAAGCAACTTTTGATTATTTTCTGTATGGCACTCTTGAGTTAGTACAGATCCCTTTTGTTTTAGACCCGGACTGCATATCCCTTTCTTCTTTCTAGACTGAGTCTCTCCTCCTTTCCACATCCATCAGGAACATGGAACTTTTTTGTAAGACTATAAAGAAATATGGGTCTTTTTAACTACTTGGGTTTGAAATTGGATAAGATGGTAGTTTGAATCTTTCAAGTCATAATTATTAAATTTATTGCTATAAAGTTATTTTTATATCCTATTATTCTTTTAATGTCTGTATTATCAGCAGTGATGTCCCTTCTTTCATTCTTCTTTTCTCCTTTTTTTCTTAATCAGTTTTTCTAGAAATTTATCAATTTTATTGACTTTTTAAAGAAGTAGTTTTTAGTTATTGATTTTTGCTCTTTTTTTCCCCCTTTTAGGGATTTCACTGTCTTTTTTGTTTTCTTCCTTCTGCTTACTTTGGGTTTCATTTGCTCTTCTTTTTTTAGATTCTTCATGTAGAATCTTAGATCATTGATTTTTGAACTATCTTCTAATATAAGCATTTAAGGCTATACATATCCCGTGAAGCATTGTTTTATTTACATGACACATATTTTGAAATGTTTGTATTTTCATATTCGTTCAATTCAGAATATTTTATTTGCCCTGTGATGATTTCTTTGACCCAGAGGTTATTTAGGAGTGTATTGTTTAATTTCCAAGTATTTGGGGGGATTTTCCGGGTCTCTTTTCTGTTACTGATTTCTAGTTTAATTCCACTGTGGTAAAAGACATCCTCTGTGTGATTTCAGTTCTTTAAAATTTATTGAGACTTGTATTATAAGACAGAATTTGGCCTATCTTGGTGAATGCTACATGTGCACTTGTAAAGAATTTGTATTCTCTTATCATTGGATGAAGTGAAAGAAATATCAATTATGTCAAGTTGGTTGATAATGTTCAAGTATTTTATGTTCTTACTGATTTTTGTTTATCTGTTCTATCAATTCTGAGAATGTCTTGAAATCTGCAATTATAAGTTTTCCTTTCAGTTCTATTAGTCTTTAACATTTGTTATTTGTATTTGGACACTTCTGATTTATTCTTTTCAAGAGGAAAATAATACATAATCAGACAAATTGATTATGCCAGCATACTCAAAGCTAATGAGACCTTGATGAGGTTCACAAATGGATAAGATATCACAAAGAGTTCAAAATGTGGTAGAATCACACCCAAAAAATAACTATAGTTTGAGATATAAACCAAGTATTATTGGTATCCTGAGAAGAAGAAATTCATTCTTACTGGGCTATGATGACAGGCTTCATCAGGAAGGTGATGTTTTTGAACTGAGTGATAGGGGATGAATAGGCATGAAAGAGTAGAAAACAAATTACACTAGAATATTTCATTCTATTTACTTCTATTTTTTTAAGACAAAGTTATTATTCTACCCAAGGAACAGGTGTCAGATATAATGAATAGTTTCATTTATTATTAATTTATAGTTTACTCATCCAAGTTTAGCAGTTTCGTTTGTGAATTAGTTTTCTATTGCTGTGTAACAAATTGCCACAAACCTAGCAACTTAAAACAACACTCACTTATTATCTCACATTTTCCATAGATCAGGAGTCCTGGCACAGTCCTGTGCTCAAGGTCTCACAAGGCTTTAATCAAGGTGTCATCCAGGGCTGTAATCCCATCTGAGCCTTGGGGTCCTCTTTAAAGTTTTCTGGTTTTTTTTGGCAGAATACAGTTCTTTGTAGTTGTAGGACTGAGGCCCTCAGCTCTCAGAGGCTGCCTGCTCTTTGCCTGTCACATTCCTCCCACAACATGGAAGTTTGATTTCTCCAATACGGAGCGAGTTGCTATATGGTGCATTGGGGGAACACAGGCTCAGCACAACAGAAACTTTCAGCAAATGACTGCTTTATTACTTACACAGCACACACTTTCCAAAAGAGTGGGAGAAAGCAACCAACCCTGACCGACTGCTCAGGTCAGGGTTGGTGGATGGTGACGCAGCATAACCCACTTGGTGTTGGCGGTGTGAGACAAATCTGTGCTGCCCAAAGGCAGGGTATTTATACACCACAGGGGGAGGGGGCCCGGCCACTGAGCGAAAAGCATGCTTTAAGCAACCTTTGTGCAGAGTTCCCACTCTGATAAGCAACTGAAACTGCTTGTTCCCAGATTTAAGGTAGGATTAGACCATTCCATTAGACCTAACATCTCCCCAGGGCTGTGGAATGGAAACATATGGCAACATCTGGACACAATAGAAAAGGCTGGGGAGTGGGGGTAGTAAAGAAGGGCTGGGAGATGGCCGCCAGGTGTGTCCAGGACTTTCCCAGCATTCATATCAAAAGGAGATTGTCTCTGCTTCTAATCTCTCTGACTTCTCCTGTCTCTGATCTCTAGACCCTCTTTTAAAGGGATTATTTGATTTGGTCAGACCTACCCATAGTAATCATCCTTTTGATTAACTGGAAGTCAACTCATCTGCAGAATCCCTTACCTTCACCATATAATGTAACCTAATCACAGGAGGAGTGATATCCCATCATATCAACAGATCCTGTCCACACTCAAGAAGATGGTGTCTTAGTTTCCTAGGGCTGCCATAACAGCATAACAAACTCAGTTGGCTTAAAACAACGGAATTCCAGGAGCAAGGTGCCGTGAGGTCCATGCTTCCTCTTAAACTTGCAGGGTATAATCTGTTCCATGTCTCTTCCTGACTTCTGGTGGTGGCTTGCTGGCATTCACGGCTTCTGTGCCTCAGTCATCACATGGCATTTTCCCCTCTGTGTCCAAATATCCTCGTCTTATAAGAGCACCAGTCATATTGGATTAATATGTATGAATTAATAGTATGATCTCATTTTCCTTTGCGTAATTCCATCTGTAACAACCCTATTTCCAAATAAAGTTACAATCTGAGGTACTAGGGATTAGATAGAACTTCAACATATCTTTTTGGTGGACACAATTCAATCCATAATAGAAGGGACTATACAGGGCGTGCACACCAGGGAAAGGAAATCTTGGGAGCTATCTTAAAATTCTGCCTGTTTCATTTATGCTATTAATATAATTTGAAGAGTAGAAATTATTGTTTTACATAAATGATGTAAACTGGCAATATTTATAATCTACCACTGATTAAATAGTTGAAAATGAACAGCTATTTTCTAAACTAATTATAATATTATAACAGTATCCTTGGTAGATATGATTTGTAATTTTTTTCTTTCTTTAAAATATACTTTAACTTAAATATTAAATTATGCTTGTTATATTATTTTAAAAAAATAATCTCTTTGAAACCTTGGAAATTTTCCATTTACTTCCTAATACCCAAGTACAATTTTGAAAATCCTCAGCTGCTTCTTTTTACTTAATTAAAAAATTTAGATTTATGCTCTTTTAACTATTTTGATGTTGTCTAGTAATGTTGTCCTAGCAACATGAGACTGAATACTGTTCACAATTGGAAGTGCAGTGTTGCTTAGCTACCTATCTTTTTTATTAGAAATATTAGGCATTTCAATAATAGGTAGCCCTTAAGCTTTCAAGTGTTTGCTCATGACACATTGAAGTGTTTTATGTGTGCTTTTCACCTTTTGATTATAGCTGTTATTGTGCAAGTTCTTTTTTTTTTTTTTAATGATGTATTTAATAGCAGTCAGTAGAATTCCTTAACAACATAAAATCAGTCATTTTAAGAGAAGCTCTAAGATGGCCACAAATTAAATTACAAGATATACAGAAATATGAACTTACCTCAAATGCAACTGTACTACAAAATGCAATAATTGTAACAATCTGTCATTTGATTGCAAGTAAAATCAGTGTAGAACATCTAAAATGTTGCCTCTAGTTGTTTTAAAAATAGCAATATTGTTATACAGCAGCAATATCATTACCTATATACTGAAAAAGCATATTATTATGTTGCTGTCATGCTATTCATGTTTCATGTTACTGTTTCTTAAAGTAGGATATCAAGTACTAAACATCATTGCAGTATACCTCCTAATTTGGAAATAGTGAATATATGAAGATTTTTTTAGGTGGAGTCTTTTTTTTTTTTTTCAAATAAAATTTTATTGAAGTATATCATTCATACATGAACATACATAAACAGTAAGTGTATAGTAAAAGTTGGGAACTTACAAAACAAACATATATATCATCATACAGGGCTCCCATACAACAACCCAACACCACCACCTTGAGTTGTTGTGAAACATTTGTTACAACTATGAAGAACATCACCAAAATGTTACTACTAACTATAGCCCATATCTTACATTTGGTGTGTTTTCCTCCAACCCACCTGATTATTAACACCCTGTTTTAGCATTGTATATTTATTATAGTTCATGAGAGAACATTCTCGTATTTGTCCAGTTAACCACAGTCCATTTTCCACCACTGGATTCCCTGTGTTATACAGTCCAATGCTTTGTACAATTCATTCAAAGTGTACACTCAGTGGCTTTCATTTTCATCACATAGTTGTGCTATCATTACCTCAGTCAATTTTAGAACGTTTTCATTACTCCAAAAGGAAAATTCCCATACCCCTTTAATAACCCCTCCATTGCTGTCCCTTAAAATTGATATTATATCTTCTTTTCCATTGCTGCAAACATATTACAATATTACAGTTAATGATCGTTCATAAGTTATATTAGTTGTAATAGTCCTAAGTAGCACCATATTCTTAACACTTTGTAAAAGAATAACATATTTATACTGTTAACCACAATCTTCATCTACCACTGAATTCACTATGTTATACAGTCACTAGATTATTCTCTAGCTTCCTTTCAAGTGACGTTTACACTTGAAAGACTTCCCCTTTCAGCCACAATCACATTTATAAATCAGCAGTGTTAGTCGTACTCACTATAATCTGTTACCATTAACTCTATTCATTTCCACATTTTTATTATAAACCTAATTAAAAATTCTACATACATTAAGCATCATCTCCCATTCTCAACCCACATTCTATCTCCTGGTAACCTATACTCTAGAGTTTACCTCTGTGAGTTTACTCATCGTGTTTAGTTCATATTAGTGAGACCATACAATATTTTTCCTTTTGTCTCTTGCTTATATCACTCAACATAATGTCCTCAGGGTTCATCCATGTTGTCATATCATCCCGATTTCATTTTTCTTACAGCTGAATGGTATTCCATTGTATATACATACCACATTTGTTTATCCATTCATCAGTTGATGGGCATTGGGCTAGTTCTTTGTTTTAGCAATTGTGAATAATGCTGCTATGAATATTGTTGTGCAAATATCAGTTTGCGTCCTTGCTTTCAGTTCTTCTAAATATATTCCTAGTAACAGGATTGCTAGATTATACAGCAGTTCTATATTCAGCTTCTTGAGTTACTGCCAAACTGTCTTTAGGTGGAGTCTTTTAATATAAGTTTTCCCTGCATACAGCCTTCCCCCAAAAAATATTATCAAAGAAATACATGCTCATTGTAGAAAACATATTGTCAAAAGTATAAAGAAGAGATTAAAAGCCACCCATAATCCTACTTCCCCCAGAAAACACTATTAAAACTTTAGTATATTTCCCTTCTTTGAGTATTGTTATGGAAATCAAGATCACATTTCATATTCAATTTGCATCTTGCTTTTATTTCCTTATTATCAAATTATGAGTATCTTTCCAAAACATTAAAATGATTTGAAAACATTTTTTAAAATGTGTATTTCAGTTGGTCATAGTTGTATAGGTTCATTTCTGGACTCTCAATTCTGTTCCTTTGATCTATGTCTATATTTATGCCAACACTAACTCTATTTTAATTACTGTACTGTACTTAAGTAAGTATGGGCATCACGAAGTGTAAGACCTCCAACTTGTTCTTTTTCAAGATTGATTTGCCTATTTAGGGCCCTTTAGAATTCCATATAAATTTGAGTGTCAGCTTTTCCATTTCTGCAAAAAGCGCTATTAGAATTTTGGTAGGGATTGTATTGAATCTGTAGGTTGTCCCTTTAGAATTCCATATGAATTTGAGTGTCAGCTTTTCCATTTCTGCAAAAAGCGCTATTAGAATTTTGGTAGGGATTGTATTGAATCTGTAGGTTGCTTTGGGTAGTATTGACAGCATAATAATGTTAAGTTTCCCAATCCATGAACATGGGCTGCCTTGCCATTTATTGGGGTCTACTTTAATTTTTTTCAGCAGTGCTTTATAGCTTTCAATGTACAAGTCCTTTACCTCCTTGATTAAATTTATTCCTAAGTATTTTATTCTTTTAGGAACTATTGTGAATGGAATTTTTTTTTTTTATTTCTCTTTTATAATATTTCTTTGCTGGTGTATAGAAACACAACTGATTTTTGTGTGTTAACCTTGTAACCTGTCACTTAGCTGAATTTGTTTATTAGCTCTACTAGTTTTCTTGTGAATTCTATTGGACTTTCTACATAAAATTTCATGTCACCTGTGGATAGAGATAGTTGTACTACTTTGTTTCCAGTTTGGATGCCTTTTATTTCTTTGTCTTACGTACTTACTCTGGCTAGAACTTCCAATATCAAAATCATTAAAATATCAAACAGTAGTGTTGAAAGTTGCATCCTTGTCTCATTCCTGGTCTTAGGGGGAAGGCTTTCAGTCTTTTGCTGTTGAGTATGATGTGGGTTTTTCATAAATGTCCTTTATCATGTTGAGGAAGTTCCCTTATATTCCTATTTTTCATAGTGTTTTTATCATGAAAGAGTGTTGAATTTTGTTGCATGCCTTTTCTGTGTCAATTGAGATGATCATGTGGTTTTTTTCCCCCTTTGTTCTATTAATGTGGTATGTTACATTGATTGCTTTTCTTATGTTGAACCTCCCTTGCATTTCTGGGATAATGAAAACATTTTGGATGACTAGTGATGTGGATGCACAATATTCTCCATATTATTGTTTATATAGATTGTTTCTTTTTTTTATTATGTAAATTAACACCAAGAAGAAAATTTTTGTGCAAACCTTGTCAGCTTTTCTGAGTATTCTTTAACATAGATCCTAGGAGTATAATAAATGAAGGAGAAGGGATGAACATTCTAAAGACTTCTGAACATGTTAACAAACTGCTTTCCCCCAAATTTGACCATCTTTAATAACATTTACTAGTTTAATTTTAAAAAGAGGAACAATTGTTAATATCTTATTTTTTATTTGTTTTTATGATTTTTAATCTCTTTTTTTTCTAGTTTTACATTTAATTCTAAACTATGTGAAGTATATTTTGATTTATAGTGTTATATCAGGAACAAACTTTATTTTTTTTCAAATGCTAATCCATTGTTCTAGCACTAGTAATAATAATGTTCCCTTGCCCTTTGATTTGTGATGGCTCTTTTACTGCATATTAAATTCTTGGATT
>JAQZBX010041206.1:0-22428 GCA_029593785.1 Cabassous unicinctus
TTGTTATAACTGTTATACAGATAGTAAAATATAGCAACTAAAATTTTTCAGTGGTTTGCAGTATAGTTTACAATTTAGACTGTACAGTTTAATAATTTTTGATGATATTTACCATGTCCTGTGTCCATTAATGTAAGGTAATGAAGAGTATTTCCCATGACCATTACATAGCCCATTTGATCTTTTCTGTTCTTCTGACTGTATGATTTGAATGTCCTGTCTTCTAGTTTGCTGATTCTTTCTTCTGCCTTTTCAAATTTGCTCTTGTATGCCTCAGTGTATATTTAATCCTTCTATTGTAACTTTCATCAATGTAATTTCTGTTATGTTTCTTTTCATACTTTCAAATTCTTCTTTATGATCACACATTATCTTCTTAATACCCCTTACAATTTTATGCATATTTTCCATCATCTATTTGAGTTGATTTAGGAGATTTGTTTGTACATTTTTGATTAGTTGTTCCAACTTTCCAGTCTCCTCCTAATTTAATTTGTTTCCTTGTCTGAGCCATATCTTCCTGTTTCTTAAAATGGCTTGTAATTTTTTGCTGATGTGTAAGCATCTGATTATCTTGATGAGTTAACTCTGAAGCTCAATTATTCACTCTTGTCTGGAGTTTTATTGTTGATTTGCTTTGAGTTAAGATACTTCTTTGATGCTTGGTATAACTTATTATGGACATTTAGAATAGCCTGAGTTTAATTGGTCAGACTTTCTCAGCGATTCATCTGATTTTTGCCCTGGATATATGGTACAATTTTTCTTCACCTTTAGTAGAAAGCTTCCTTTCTTCTATTTCTTCTCTGGGAAAGTTAATTTGTTCTGTTTGTTTTTATGCATAATTTTATCCCCCACTCCTATGATTTGTTTAAATTCTCTCCCTCATGCAGTGCCCCATTTTCCTTACACTGTTCATTTCTTGTATCCTCCAGTCACACAGCAGTTCATTTTACAGAACTCCCCCCATTTTTTTTACCTTTTTTTTTTGAGGCTTTTCTGCCTCTGGTTTCTTCCCCATTAGGGTATCCAGCCCCAGGGAGCCAGATAGTGTCATCCAGAAATATGGGTCACTCCAGAAATGGCTGTTTTGCATTTAGGATTCCTGCTGACAGTAACTGTATTGAGTGGGTGCACCAATTGGCTGCCACCATGTTACTACAGTTTTTCTGTTCCCCATCCCAGGGGCCCCTTTCTATGCTGCACTCTTCAGTGGCTTGTGTTCTGCCCTAGGTCTCTGTGGACTTGGATCCCTGTGAGTGGTGTGAGTGGATATGCTAGTGGTTCTATTTCATTGCTGTGAGTTGCTCTATAGTTTGTGTCCCTGGTGGGAGGGATCTGGGCCACTGCCTCTGAAGAGCTCCCAATCTTTGTGTGGGACTGAGAGAGAAGGAAGAAAATAGGACTGGGCTGTTCAGGATTTTTCTTTTTCTTTAATTCAACATTTGCAGAGTTCTTCTCCAGTCTCTAACATCCTCCAGGATTCTAAGCAAATGGAATTTATCCTTATACTCACTGAATCTCCAGGGAGGTTTTTTAAGGGGATGTCTTACTTACTTCACCATGTTGATGTCGATGATGTCACCCTCTCCTGGGACTTATTTATTTCAGTTACTGTGGTCTTCAACTTGATTACTTCTGTTTAAAATCTCTATCTCTTTACTGAGATTCTCATATTGCTAATTAATTGTTTTCCTGATATATTTTAGTCCTTTCTCTGTATTTCCCTTCATTTCCTTGAGTATTTTAATGATTATTTTTCTAAAGGCTTCATTTCATAAGTCCAAATTCTAATCATCTTCATTGGTATTTTCTGGATTTTCATTCTGCTCTTTTGGATGGGCTATCATTTCATGCTCTTTGTTTGTCTCTTGTTGCATCCTTTTCATTTTAATATTTTAAAATGTTAGCTCTGGGATTTATCCCCTGAGATGTCTGTTTCTTGTTTTTTCAACCAGCTGGTGATAAGATAGATATTTTCTTGAGCTTCAGCCCTCCTATCAAAAAGGTCTGCCCAAGGCTAATGCAGTATGCATGGTTTCCTCTGTCTTTCTGGGCCTGTGCTTTGTCTTGGGTTTATTGCTTTTAATTGTTTTGAAGTTCCCCTGTTTACAGGAGTTTGGTTGACCTCCAGTTTCCCATGAGACAGACCTCCCTTTCCCAGATGTTTGAAGCCAGCAAGCCTTTGCCCCAGATTTTCCACCATTATAGCTTCTTACACACATTGTCTCAGGCTGATTTTGCCTGGAGAGCAAATTCTGGATTAAGGGTACACTGGAGAGGACTTTCCCAATTTGGTCTTTCCCTGACAAAACAGGGCCCAGAACACAGACAGAGGGCACAGACCAGATACAAAGTGCTCTGGAGAGTGAATCAGGAAGAGCACCAAGGTTTCTTTCATGTTTTCCAAAGCTGAGATTGTTTGGCCTGCCCAGAAAATGCAGACCTTCAACTAACTGTCCCCCACAGTCCTGAAGGAGAATACTATCTTTAAGTCCCTTCTGCATGGACTTTGTCCAGAGCAGATTGAAACAATGGGCATTGTCAGAGCCAGGCCCCCAGTTATCCAAAGTCACTAATGAAAAGCTGTCATCAGCGATAGGCTGTGCCACCCTTGGTTTTGTCGAAGAGGATTTTATGTCCCTTTCTGTCATCAGCAAGCTAGCCAAGGTCTAGACCTTACAGCAGCCTGCCACAAGAGTGGAGGGAAGAAGTCAGTAGTTGCTATAGGGAGAGAGAAATTTACTTTTCTTTACCATAATTTATCAGCCTTTTCCTCCTGGTCTTCCCTGGATGCTATGCATTCTTCTTCTGGCCTCTAGAATTTCAAAATAGCTGTTTCACACAGTTGCTACCTGTTTAATAGTTGTTCTAGTGGAAGGATTAAATCCTGAGGCTCCCTACTCCATCAATTTCCCACAATCCTTGAAATATCTTGTTCTTTGGTGGATTTATTTCCATGTGTAAAAACAGAATATACCAGAGGGTTATGTAGTGCTTAAACTTATATTTTTCATACATTTCCAGGAAAGTTGTAAGTATTGATAATATGACAAATAAGTCTAGAAGTCTAACCAATAGGCAACTAGAGAGTGGCCTTTTACACATTCTTCTCTGTCTCTGAGCTCATCAACTTTCCAAGAGTTAAGAAAGACAGATTTGGTTTCTAAGAAAATGTTGTAATTGTGGTAGGTTATTTCTTTTGTCACTAACTATTTTGGCTTTTTATTAGAACTTATGGGTATATTATATAACATAAACATAACTAATTTCCTGCTTATCACATCATCCATACTTGCCACTTAAATTTACATCAATAGTCTACTTATTACAGATTTTTAAACAGTCCTTTACTTTCTTAAATCTTAAAGCATTTTATTCCTTGATACATTTTCAACCAATTACTTTCATTATGCATTTCCTGTGTCTCAGTGAAAATAATGTGAAAATACCAGGGGATATCTATTCAATTTTAAACACTTTTTTTTTAAAGCACACCTATGGATGTGATAAGAAAACCTGTTCTTTTGAGCCACCTTACCTGATTTAGGGAAACAGAGGGTTCATGGCATTGTGCTGAGCATCCAAACTTATGCTAGCCAAACTATTAAGGACAGACTGTATTTACCAAGAGTATTTAAATTAAAAACAACAATAGCAACCAAACTCCAATGTCATTTAAGCATTTTCTTCTATGTAATTTATCTTTCTTTGATATATGTTTCTCTATCTCTCTCCCTTTCCCCCACAATACAAGATTCCACTGATAATTCACCCCTTAAGTAGATCCACAGTTTCATTCTAACAGAAACAAAAAAAGTTCTTCCTTCATGAGTATACATTAAAATGGAGTGAAGAACTCCCTCCTATCCATCTGACTGCCAGTATTCATTATCTAATAGAATATTGAATTATTTTCAAGGTGTCCAGTTCAAAAATCAATGTTTTGCTAGACTGAGCAGACTGACAGTGGTGTAAGGCTGGCTAAACCGACCACTGGATGCACTCAGAATTGGAATCCATGGTTGTATCTGTTAATGCTGAGAGGAAAATAAGGAATAAAAATATTTAGCTCTCTCTCTATTTTTTTGTAGTTGTAATGATTTTATGAATTTTTGGGAAAAGGGAAATATAGTTCAAGCTCAAGAGGATATTAATTCAAATAAAGGGATTAAAACTATCACTTAATTACTTTTAAGGATGAATGAACTTGGCCATATTTTAAGTTTGTTGATCATCTCAAATGTTTCCCCAAATGTCTAGAGTTTTAATAAAAAGCTTCTTCATCTACCTTTATTCTACATATGTTACATAATTTATGGTAAATCCAAATGAAAATATTTTAATTTGCTTTGCAGCTATGAAAACATGAACTATTTGGCTTTATGCTTTTTCTGTTAATGTTTGAAGTTTAGTTTCAAGCCAAAGTCTAAGTATTCTAGAAGTTTTAAGTGAAAAAAATTTATTTATTTTTAGGAATAGGTAGAGCTATGTGAATGTCACATTTATTATAAAAAAAGGAAAGGTAATTCTAAAATGCTAAGCATTGTACATGGTTGTGTTGATATTATTTTAGACATAATCTGTTGTTATGAATGAGTGCAATACACCTTTACAAATATCCTCTGAATGCGCCCACACTTATGAGATAAAACCTTTTACATAAAGGTTTTATGTAAAATTAATAAATTAATTTTCTACTTTTCATTAATATTTTTGGGAAGCATTATTTTGACCACATTTACTTCCTTTTTAAAGTATAAACAAGAATAACATTTTAAAAGTATATGTTTGCCTAAATTTTGTGTCTATACTGGAATTAATATAGTGACAAATTTAAGTAAATTCAGAAACATATTCTACAAAGATCAATAACAAGGGTGTTTTTAGTGTGGCTGAAAAGACGACTTGTTATTTGTGGTGGTTTGAAGCTGTATGTACCCCAGAGAAACATGTCCTTAAATTTGATCCATTCTTGTGGGTGTGAACCCACTGTAAGTAGGACTTTTTGCTGAGGTTTCTTCACTTAAGGTGTAGCCCACCTCAATCAAGATGGCTCTTAATCCTGTTACTGGAGTCATTTATAAGTGGAGTGAAGTTCAGATAATCAGAGAAAAAACTATAAGAGGCAAGAAGCTGAACTCAGAAGAGAAGGGAGAGACCAGGAGATGCCACCATGTGGCTTGCAATGTGACAAGCTAAGGGACCCAGGATCATCTGCAGTCAACCCCAGAATGCAATGGAAGAAATCATCACCTTGATGATGCCTTGATTTGGACTTTTTCCTCACCTCAACACTGTGAGCAAATAAATTCCCATTCTTTAATCTAACCATTTCATGGTATTTGCTTGAGCAGCCAAAGGAAACCAAATCATTATTCTACAATCAGGCAAAAACTACTGCTCACCCAACCAATTTTCATAGACTTACCATGTGATCTGGCAATTACACTTCTAGATACATAGCAAAGACCTTCAACAAGGACTTAAACAGATATTTGTACACCAATGTTCATAACAACATTATTCATAATAGCCAAAAGGTAGAAGCAACCCTTATCCATCTACAGATGAATGAATAAACAAAATGTGGTGTGTATATATATATTATTCAGCCATATAAAGGAGTGAAGTTTTGATACATGTGACGACATGGATGGACCTTAAAGACATACTGTTGAGTGAAATAGACCAATCACAAAAGGTTAAATATTGTATGAATTCACCGATATGAAATACCTGGAATAAGCAAATAAGACAGATTTTATTATAAGTTGCCAGGGCCTAGTGATGAGGGTGAGAATGGATAGATATTGCTTGATGGGTCTAGAGGTTCTGTTTGATGTGATGAACAAGGTTTAGTAATGGGTAGTGGTGTTGCTAACACAATATTGTGAATGTAATTAATATCACACAATTGTACACAGAATAGCACTTAAAATGGGAAAATTTGTATTTTATATATGTTATCACAGCATTTTTTTAAAAAAAGGAATGAATTCTGATATATGCTACAACATGAAATTTGGAAATATGTTGAGTGAAATAAGCAAGACACAAAAGGGCAAATATTGTATTGGTCCACTTATGAGACATCCAGAATAGGTAAATTCATAGAGACAAAGTAGATTAGACGTTATCAGATGCTGGGGGTAGGGGGAGTGGGGCGTTATTGCTTAATATGCACAGAGTTTCTATTTGAGATGATGAAAAAGTTTTGGTAATGGATGGTGGTGATGGTAGCATAACAGCATAAATGCAATTATTATCATTGAATTATACACTTAAAATGGTTAAAATGGCTAAATATTGTGACATGTTATCACAATAACATTTTAAAAATATGGGTGTAATCCATTAGATTTTGGGAAAATAACCTTATTACTTTATTTAAATAAGTTCTTCTCACCTTAGTCCATATCCTTTCTTTAGTTGACTTTTAAGAAATTGCTTTTTTAAGAGTCCTTGGTTTTTGTTTTGCTGTGATTTTAATTGCAGAATAGGAATAACTTCAAAAGGAAAAAACAGAAGCTTTGAAGTTACTAATGATTTGTGCAAAATCATTTAGGAAAAAAAGATACAGGACATTAAGAGAAATAGCTGCTGTGCCCCTGCTGAAGTGCACCACTGCAAGGATAACCATTAAAATGTGCTTGTGATATTTGACCTGAATTATCTTAATTTTCCTCTTTTTATAGTTGCTCTTCTCATCTTTGTGCTATATAGACTCTTAGATTCTATTCATTTATGGCAGTTCCTTTGCACCCCTTAATTTTGTAATTTTGGGGTCTTACCTGAGTTAGTTTTCAATTCCTAAATTTAAAATACTGTTACTCTTACTGCTTTCCCAGAAAAGTGTATTTTATTTGGCCACATACCATTCAAGACAGGTTCAATGAATGGTAAATGTTGGAAGTGCTGAAAACATTTACTAATCTTCAATTGCATTTGCAGTTGGAAGCAACTGTCTCCTTATATCCCTTTCCTGCTCAAATCAATGAAAATTAAAATTGACAGAAACAATTTCTAGGAAGAAAGTAGAAAAAATGAACAAAGGAGTTGAAAACATATATCCTCTTTCCTTACATTAAGGTTCCTTCACATTGTTATGTTAGTTTCTGTTTTACTTATACTTCAAACGTGTAAGATGAACGCATTCAAATTACAAACAGGATATCATATAAAGTCACTTATTTTGAGTGATAAGGCAAAGAGCTTTCTGGGATAGTTAATTATATATAGACTGTGAATCGACTGGCTCTCAAATGCTGTAATGACAAGAGGTAAAAGTAATGAACACAAATTGAAAAAGAATTTTAAGATCACAGTATATTAAAATCTACAAAACATTTCTTTGGTCATATTTTTGGCAATGTTTTAGGTCAAGCTGTATGTTAAATAATGTGTAAACCACTATAATATAATAGATAGTGCAGCATTATTCTTTTCTCTTCATAATGTGTAATGAGCATTGAGCTTTACCTCTATATGAAATACTTGACATATTGAAAAGAAATTCGTTGGGAACATCTTCTAATGCTTCAAGGTTTTAGGTCCAGATATTATTTCATTCCACTAAAATCTTAGAACAGAGATTGCAAACTGACACACACCCATTGACAGGCTATAGACAAGTTTTGTGTTTATTTGTCCTGCATGCAGTATTAACATTTAGGAAATTTTACCCATTTATCTGAATGTTCTACTTTTCTTGGAAAAAATAAATGATGGCAACACTGACTCATTTCTCCAAAGCTACTTTGGCTGAGACCAAGTATTTCTTGCTTTATTTGCATGAGATATACTTTATTAGATTTGCCATTATCCTCTCTACTCCACACTGTCTACTGCTAACTAATTTCACTGACTTACATTAACCAACTGCATGGACTGCTAGGCATTTTTGTTTGCAACCCCTTACATTGATGGTCTAGCTTTACAAAATTCTTCTTAATTTTGAAGTCTAACTAGAATGTTGGGGCTATTCTGAAGCCTTTATAAGAATGGAGTCTGTTCCTAAATAGTCTTGGAATGGTTTATCGGAAGCAATGATTTTCAACCCTGATTTCACCCAATACCCTTTCCTATCACAAATGTTCTATAATATACATTTTCCTAATATGAAGTTAAATTTAAGTATAATATTACTTACCTATGCAAACAAACCAAAAAAACAAAAACAAAAAAAATACAATGCCTTCAGTACCATGAAGAAGAATTAAAGGAGCATAATATAAAAGCTTGTTCATGATTACATTAGAAGACTTAATGAAGCAGTCAGATGTTGTATACCTCTAGTGAGATTCATTGTGAATGTGGAAGCTGGGAATGTAAACCAATTCAAATGTTTAGCTTTGGCAACTCTAATAGCAAAAAAAGGAGCATTGCAGTCAACAACATGATTTTCTGAAATGGTTATGAGTTCTTGGTAAAGTTTCAAATGAAACAGTGTACCAAAATTTTCTTTTATGTGCATAGTGTAAATTCACTATTTACAAGGTTTGATGTAAAATCATTCAAAAAGTACTTTGTGTGCATGTGTTAACATGTGAGTAAGGTCCTAGGCTCAGGTTAGGATAAATAGGCACTTTGCTCTTATGAATGTTATCTGGTAAGAACTTAAAAATTCAGATGGTATCTGGAATAATGCTTTGTTTTCAAAGATTTTCCTTCTCATTAGAGGATATCTAACATTCCCAGACGTACACAATTCCTATTCCAACTCAATGATAATAATGCCTTCCAACAGTTGTGCCAATGATGACAAAATAAAAAAACACACGTATCCTAAATGTCATGTAAAGGATAGTACTGACCTCTGATGAAGAGTAAAAGTCTGCTATGAGCTATCTTCCAGAATTCCTCGGCAAATATGACTTGAAGGTAAATGACTGACCTTTTAAGTTTGAGCTGATGAAGAAGTAAAAATATTCTTGCTTATATAGTTTGCAGAAGTTTATTTCGTTTGCATATTTATGCATTTGAAGTAATATTTAATCCTTAAAATGATTTCTAGTACTCGTTATCAAGGAGTTTCCAAATCTTTTTCTGGAAGTCCTTTTACACTATAGATATTTCTTTAAACTCCTTTTAGAAACTTAAAAATAATCATAATTTTCATATATGCTACTTATTGAATATACATTGTTTTAACTATAATTAATTCTACTGTATATAAACATTATTGTTATAAATTTAATTTTAATTCCATCCTTAATAATAGTCATATATAAAGATAATTTTTACTTTTCTCCCATTTAAGAGGTGATATATACTGCTTGCTTTATTCAATCAGTATAAGAAAAAGTCTGATTTGTAAACATGATACTAAAAATGATCTTTTACCTTATTTTTGAGTTGGGGATTAAGTGTAGGTTGGAAATTTAACTACTTGTCACAAAATAAAATACATACTGATTTCAAGATCTGATATTTAGAACTCTAGTTGTTACACTAAAAATTTTTTTTAAGTTATTTTTGTTTTATTGTGCTTTGTTTCTAAGTGAAAAATGAGAAGGTTTTCGTTCTTTGCAAATACTCCTCAAATAACACATTGCAAATATTAATAGTCTTGAATTTTGCAAATAAAAAAAACTGGATAAAATCATTACTTCTTTTCTCCCCTTTTGTTTATGAGATATTACAGATATTTTTATATGTCATAGAAGAATTTTGACTACATAAATCCAATTTATGATCTGGTGATGATTATCCTGAGGCAAATTTGCAAAATTCTTACCATTTTCTTTTTCTGTTTTTTTTTTTTACTTGTGTTCTAACATCAGGGTTCTTTATGTCACAAACAATGGTTTCTTGTGCACATAGACATAGATTAAATATAAATTAAATAATGTATGACTAGGGAAAAATTAAATTTGCATAACAGTGAAACCTGTGACATCTAATGATGTCCTATTTCAACAGTGTGAGAAACCATCTGAGTCACCGGTCATATGCACAATCTAAAATCAATCACTACCTCATTTCCAAAAGTGGTGGCTATGATCAGTAGATCTGCACTAAGTGATCCCTAAATTTGTTTGATTCTGTTTCAGAAGGGAAAAAAACAAAATTTCTTAATAAAAATAAAATAGAAATTTTCAAGATTCTTTCCTGACCCAATCTACCACCACCACAACTCTGTACAGGAATTACAGATATTTTATTCTAAGTTTTTCCTATAAACACAATTCTGAATTACTGTTGTGACAGGAATCAGAAATGTCTCAAGTAATCAAAATGCATTGTAACTTTTGAATTATTACTTTTATCCCATTCTTTACCCATTTTTTTTAGTACAATGCAATAATGTAAAGTAAGCCATACAGGTGCAAAGGAGACACAAAATTTCTTTGTTTTTTTATTTTTTATTTTTTGCCACTAGCAGGTATATCTGAATGTGTTTAGCATCAGAGAATAGAGTGTAAGGGTATATTCATTTTTAAATGACAAAGACTAATATCACTATATAACTATACAAAAGATACTATTTAATACTTTAGATACTGGTATTTTCCAAAAATGGCTATGAAAACACGTTTAGTCCCACATGCTCTTCCAGAGCTTTGCCACTCTCTATCAAGAGGTTGAGTCTACTTTCTCCTGAACTTCTGACTTGGCAAATAGAATGTGGTGAAAATGATGCTTTAAGTCTTCCAAGGTTAGGTCGTAAAAGGCTACATATCTTCAGTCTGGGAATCTCCTTCTTAGGATAGTCATTCTTGGAACCTAGTCAACATGCTGTGAGGAAGTCCAGGTCACATGAGGCCATTGGTAGCCAACAGCCTCAATCGAGATCTTAGTTGAGAGCCAGCATTAATCACCATAAATATGAGTGAACAAGCTTTCAGATAATTCTAGCCCACAACCTTCAAGCTCTCTAGCCAATAGAAGTGGTTCTGAGATGAGCTATATCCCAACTAAGCCTAGCCCATACAACTAAAAGGCAAAAGGAAAGAGTGGAGGCAGAGGGAATTGAGGCACTGTCATTGATGATTTTTCTTGTTGCACCTTCCAATATACCAGTATTTATTAGTCTGAAATTCTACTCAAAAATAAATCAATCAATCCCTACTTTAAAGCTTTTTATCTATGCAATAAAATCCTGGTTAACATTCACATTTTACAGTTAACCACATAGACCATTGGTCCACCTAGATCGCAGTGACTACTCAAGAAGATATAATCAGCTATCAACATAACAGCTATCATGAAACCGTTATACAAATATACTGTTAATGTAATTAAAACCCCTAAAGTTGCTGAGATTTTCTGTTTCTAAAACAGTATTTTCAAACTTATATCTAAACCATTATCTAAATATGTTGCACAAGATATGTGTTCCTGACCATTTTTAACATGTCAAAATTTATAAATTAAATAATTTTAATGGAAGTTTAAAAATATACTACTTAGGGTATTTCTAAGTGGAATAAACCATGTATGCTGCATTCATTTTGGTCTCTATGCCTAGACTGATGACATTTTTTTGTAATGAACAGATTTATAAGCTTTATAGAAACTGCTCTTGTCATTTATCATCTGTTCAAGAGTATTTAATAAGAGAATAAAAATTATTATAGAATAATAGAAAAGACTAGCATATTTTTGCAATAGTTGTCAATATTAATGGACTAATGTACTGTGATAATTATTTAATCGTCATTTCTTAACTTGAAGAATGTTTGCCACCTATTTCTTGTGGATATTGTGAAACCATTCACTTTTCAAACATCTTTAAATTCTTCTATGAAAAGTGTCACAAAATATACTACACAGTTGTGATTCTGTTATCCTCTTCTAAGCTGTCATCTTAGTTGTCAATTTTCCTCTGGGAATATGTTCTAAAGATGTTTTTTGCAGAGCATCATAGTAGGGCTTTAAACTAAGTGTCTAAAACCATTCACTATGAACACAGGGTAAATTGGGTTACGGTGGAATGACAGTATATTCATTTGCAAGTCCCCTGACACAGTCATTTCAACAACTTACTTTAGCATTTACTGCCAGCTCCTAGCTGCAGAGGGAAATTCAATGGCCTCATTATTGTGCCTGAACTGAACTGTGTCATGCAGGAGGATATCCAGAGGCAGAGGCAGATTGGGGCCTTCCGGCTCAGCTGCAGTTTGAGCTGGTTCAGCAGCAGCCCCAGAGTCAGGAGGCAGTATAGCATCAGCTGTTCCATGAAGAAGCTCTGGTCTGTCTGTAAATCCTAAACGAATAGCAATTTTCACTCTTTGAGGCACAGAATTCTTTTGAACTCCTGTTGGATTCAAGGATCACAGGGATCAGCTTGACTCCTGGAAGCAGGATGTGTTCATTCAGAGGCAGCAGCTTGGGCAGCCAAAGAGGATTGTCAGAGCCTATTTTCCTTTTAGCAGCAGGAGTAAATACTGTAAAGAAGCAGGGCTCAGAGCAGCTGTCTGATGCATGAACAGTATGTAATCCACCTAGTTTTCTTGGAATTATAGAAGATGAGGAGCAGGAGCAAAATTCTGCTGCTGCTACACTGTGCTGGAGACACCTTTGTACTGTGTGGAATACTGCTTGCCAAAGAGGCTTTTTATTTCTGAGAAAGTAAGGTATCCCATGCATATTGAGCTCTCTTACCTTCATTGTGAATGTAATCTACTGTATCATTTCACTTATTAAATCTATCAAACTACCTAGAAAACGAAGTAAGGGGGAAGATTGTGGCTTTATAGTTAAAATCCACCTATCCATCAAAATAACTGAAAGACGGTCCTGGGGGTTGCAGGGATGCTACTGTTTTATTCATACAAGGGAAGAAAATATATTTCAGAGAACTGACTTTTCTATTGTGTGAAATATGAAATGTTTTCCTGGCAATTTGTATTATAACCAGTATTTGACTCTTTGAGAAGAGTTGCAAACACTATGAGCAGGAATGAATAAAAAAGATTATCATCAATCATGGGATATTTATGCTAAGAAAGACTGTTATCTTCTTTCTTTGTCATTTGTTTAATGGCCCACACAGCATGACTCCTGGAGTCTATGACTCCATACCCTAAAGGCACGTGCCCCTAATCCAGCACATGCTCTCCCCATGCTAATTTACCAGCACTATTTAGAAGAAAGAAACTAACTGAATGTAGGAAACTGCAACAGAATGAAGAAAGGCTCAGCCAAACATAATGCTGCAGCTGTGTTTCTGTTTCTGGGCGAGCTCTGATTTCCCACCCCTTCATTGCAGCATTTCCAGGAGAGCAGGAGTTGGCATGTCCTTCCACATGGCTTTCTTCCTGTGGAGGAAAAGAAATGGCAGGAACCTTATTAGCATATTTTTAAATTGCCCATTTATTTCCCATTGAAAAGGAAAGATTTTAGGCCATTTCGCAAGATAATAAAATAATGAACAGCAATTAGTCATACCTCTTAAAATATAGAATAGTTCCTAGTATGATAACATTTGTCAGCATAAATTCTGTCATTTACATAGAAATGTGCCTTTCTTTTATTGCCATGGTTCTAGCTTACAATTTTCAAACACTGTACATTAAGGAAAGTTGTGTTATTGTGTATCTACTGCTGCCTTAATCTTGGAAAAAATGATGAACTGTAAGGATAGATGGTATAATGTTAGCTTTTATCTACAAACGTTGGCATTTTTAGAAATCATACTCAAATTTTTGGAATTGGTTTTGAAATAATGGCAATGTACGGGTGATACCAAATTGAGTCTGAGTAGCCATAATTTTAAAATTTTTGCTCCAAATACAAATGTATGGATTCCAAAAGAATGTGAACTGCTGGATATTTGGCAATATACTTCCATTTAACTGAATTAGTAAACTTTGCAATTGTTGGTAGCCATTCACCAATCAGTTTCTTTAGAATTCACAATCAAGGGAAAGGAGCAGAAAGACAAAAAATACAAATTTAAAGGGGAGCAGAGATAGCTCTAGTGGTTGAGCACCTGCTTTCCATGTACAAGTTCCTAGGTTCCCTCCCCAGTACCTCCTAAAAAAATTAATTAAATTAAATATGAGAAATTTAAGATTGCTAAAGCATTCCCTTAAAGGCTTGTAAGTCTGCATTTTGTGTTGAGTAATGAAAATACATCTAATGTTCCTATCTTAAACATGTTTTTCCTAGAATGTACTTGGTTCTAAATATAATTATTTAACATTCATTCAATAGGCATTTTTTAATATTCTATTTGTTAAGGCTATAAGGATGAAGAAGATATGATTTCTGCATGTCATATAACAACTAGTATTTTGAAAGGTAGAATGCATTTTGTTCAATAATAGTGATACAGATACTGTGCAATGGATAACCAAAGAAAAAGCCATTAATTCCAACTGGTTTAATATTGGAAGGCTTCATGATGGAGTTGGCGTTAGAATTAAGCCTGAAAGGATGATCAGAATTTCTAAAAATGAGAGAAATCAAGAGAAAAAGGACAGAGTTATTAAAGTTCACGTTATTGTCTAGTTATGACTTAATTATAGAATGCATGGAGAGAATAACAGTCTATCTATGAAAACAATAAGAATGAGTTGGTTTGGTCAACAAATGTCTGTGGTGTTTGAATTCGAGCATAGGAAAGTAATACATGTAGTATTAAAATGCATTTTGAGTTGACAACATGATCTAAGAAAAAGAGAATGGCTATGGATTTCAGAAGAAACTTGGTTCATATCCTGTGTCTTCCACTGACCCATGGGAACATTTCTTAACCTCTACAAATCTCTTTAGCTTCTACAGATTCAAGTTTCTATAAAGATGTTACAATTCATTTTTGCTTTTACCTATTCAGATAAAAGGAGTAGAAAGTAAAGAAAAATGATTTAAATCATGAGAACCTTTAATGAATATTAATTAACTCTATCACTGATTGCTATATTGAGATATTTTTGGTAACCAGGTGAGTTGCACCCACCATATCAAAGACAGGAAATTTAAGTTACAGAGGGGCTTGACATTTTTCAATGTAATAGGTATATTTTACCGACATTTTATTCCATAACTGTGACTGATATGGTTTATCATCATCTTTGTCTCTGCCTCTTCTCTCCAAATCACGATGTTTCACATGACTCCAATAAGAGCTTTCTCTTTAAATTTTACTTCTTAGGCAATTTCTTGGCTACTGTTGTGTCTTCACAGCCCAAAACTAATTCTTTTAATTATACTCTAGAGTTAAATTAAATGTGCTCTATCTGTTTTCTGAGATTGTGCCCAAAAGAAATATCCAAAATGTTAAAGAAATTTTCAAGCAATTGGTTAATCAAATGATGAATATTTTGGTGTCCACAATATTTTGTCCCAAAATTTGTGATTCAGTCATGTAAGTCAAAGAAACCTATATGACTATCTTGTTTTCCTCTTTATCAGTTCTCATATATTCTACCAGAATTATGAAAAGGTTTATCAAATTCAGCAAAGGTAACTCTTTACAGGGGGAATCAACCTATGGAAACACTATTCTTCAGAGCAAATACTCTTATGGATCCATAATTGTATGTTGCTCCTTCAGATGCCACATCTTCGTTACTTAGGCATCAAACACCATTAATGAAGAAACTACATGATCTATTTTACTAAAGACTACCACACAATTGTTCAGAAGCATCTATAGAAAACCAGCTCTTGTCTATAAGGACTCCACCTCACAGAAGTTGCCATAAAAATAAAAACAATGTAAAATAAATTTTATAAAATAAAACTGTTATAAGGATGTGACATTAGAGTTGGATTTTGAAGGATCTTCAGGAGTTCAACAGTTTGTGGGCTCAGGTGAGAAAAAAATGAAACTTGCTTTAGAAGGGTAGCACACAAAAAAAATGTATCTAAGAGGTGAATTCAAGAGATGGCATCCAAAAATTTACTTCGGAACATTCTGAATTTGAGATGTTCATGGCAATCTAGGTAAAGATATTAAGTAGAAAAATAAAATAGATAATAACATTATTTAGAGAATTAGCACCATTGAAGAATACATCTATCTGTCTATCTATCTATCTATCTATCTATCTTGCAAGCGAAGCTATAGAAATAACTGAACAGTCCTGTAAGAAGCAAGAGAAACTAAAGTGAGTAATGAACCAGTGTTAAAGGTGACACAACCCTGAAAGATATCGCCCTAAATTTCTATTTACAAAATATTCTTTCTCAGGATGTTAATGAAGAATAAAGAATAAGGACTCCTTAACTTGATGGGAGACAAGATTGAACAAACTATTTGTTTTATTATGTTTGTTGGCTGAGAGGAAGGAGCTACTGAAAAGGAAGAAGCTAGAGACACAAGAGCAGAACAAATTGACACATCAAGGAGTGAAGAAAGGGTTGTTATCATGAGCATATTGGAAAGTCTACACTTTGAGAAGTCTCTCCAAGTCAGGAGAGAAGAATCTGGGAAAGTTTATTGAGAGTAGGAAGAGAGGAAATTGGAGAATGTTTCTGTTAGGCGGCCTCCATTTTCACAATGTAGTAAGAAGCGAGGTTATCTGCTGAAGGCAATGTATTGGCCTTGGTCAAAGAAGGCTTAAGAGACTGCTAAAGATTTGGGATAATCTCTTTGTTGCATGTATGTGGCTTATAGGAATGAGCAAAAGAAGATCTGCCAAGCAATTTTAAAAACTCAAATGAGTCCAGAGAACTTATATTTGTAATGGAGTTAGTGCTCCCTTGAACAATTTCTCTAGCAGTGTTTAGCAATGACAATAGGAGAAAATGGAAACTTGGGTTGTCCTAAAAACAAAGACTGGCTGAGGGAATAGTGGCTGGTCATGGTAGTAAGGCAATATTCTTGAGAGATGTAAGTGCAAGTGAATCCAAAAATGTGAATTATCAAAATTGTGTATTTATAAAACCAAGAAATGGGAGATTTTAAAGAGGTACAACAGCCAGGCTTCTGAGAATGAAAGTGAGGAAGATCAAGGAGACAAAATTGGGGTTAGAAAGCAGGGATTTTCAGGTGGGAAATTGGAGAGGATATGACAACAATAGAATCATGGAAGTTAACATAGCCCCAAAGTGGGAGGAAGTACTGGTAGTAGCATTTTTAAGTTTTAGATCAGTCCAATTAAATATATTACTCTTTACTCTGCAATTGTTTCTTTTTTTCTGTCATGAAAATTATGGTGGAAACAATAACAATAAAAGCAGCAGCAACATATTTTAGACAGGTTTCTGTTCAGGTAAAGACTCAATGGAAATAATTATGATAACTTATTATTATTATTTGAAAGCCCTTCACACATTTCTAATACAATTTCTGCTATGTTGGTAAGCATTCTCATTCTTACTTTACAGGTGGGAAAAAAGAAAGTGAGATTATTGGACCTTGAACTGAAATCCCAGACTTTTGGATCAAAGTTTCAGGCTCTTTACATTGCTTACATTTATACCCTGATTTTCTCTTTAAGCTGTGGTGCTGTTTCACTCTTCTCAAATCTGCAAATGTTAGTTGGCAGAAATCAGTCATTGCATTTCAAAGCAGGGAGATTTTAGAGGTAAACTGATTTGGGAAAAACAATTTATATAATGCTTCATTTTTAGGGAGTACAGGAATTCCATAAATTGAGAGTGTGTTCCTAAGTGTTCAAACAAAATATGTGGCCCAAACCCTGAGGAAATGAGTTTGTTAATCCCTACAGAAAAGATATTAGATATTTTGTTGGGTGACCATATTTATCTCTTTTTGGACCAGAAAAAGTTCTTTGTGTTTGTTTGCAAAGAGGATGCTGGGAAAGGAAAGACTTAGAGTAAGAAGCAGCTGAGTAGTACAGTCACACAAGCAAACAATTTATTGTGGCAAATTGCTTCTTTTGTATAAAGCAATTGACAAAAAGACATCAACTTTAACAATGTCTCTGTTATTAAAATGGGCAAAGTATGCTAGATTTTAAGCTACTTCCAATGCAAAGGTCTTTACAAAGCTGTATGTCCAAAAGTGCGCAACAGTGTCTCAGTCACAAAAAGCCCTAAGAGGCTTAAGCCTTCAACTGTCTTTTAACTGACAGTAATAACTTAAGCACCATCTTTGTCTATGCACATCCCAAGGAGACTCAATTTATCAAGAATACTTTTCTTCCTAAAATCTTGGTTGCTTGCTGTTCACAGGGAGGTTTTCTTTTAAGTTAACTCCCAGTTCGTCCACAGTTTCAGCTGCTACAATCCTATTAAACATTTGGAAGGGCGGCTTTCATTTTCTAGAGGCAGAGGTGGTATGACAGATAATGAGGACAGTAGGATGCAGCTTAGGATAGGTACAGAGTTTCAGCATCTCTCAGACTAAAAGTGTAAAGAATTTAGCCTACTTAAGGGTAATGATGCAGAGCCCCTAGTAGGGTGGAGCATATGCTGCTGAAGAAACTGATGTATGTGCAAAATCAGCCAGAGAGGGTTTGAAGGAGATTATCAGTTATAGTGGGTAATAGTGGGTTAGCATTTACCACTACTCCCAGATTACATGAAATAGCTGTAATGAAATGGGGGAAGAATGTCTTAGTAAACTTTCTCCTAGTCCTTAACCATTCCTCCTTTCCCCTTTCTCTACTGCCAACAGCCTTGCAGGCAAAATTCATTAATGCTATGGTGTGCAATTATGTTTTTATTGTTTTTGTATGCCTTCTAAGAAGACAATCGTCCTTGATATCATGGTGATATTTCAGCATTCTTTATAGCTCTTTCCAGTCCCCTATTATTAAGCATTTCAACCTCATTAATAATTGATATCCATGTTTAAGTCACTGGTTAGAAAATATCTCTAAGATTTTACTTTATAGCTTTAGAGTAAATGCTCCCCAAATTTCCTTAGCATTTCTGTTAAAAATGAATGCTATATATCTTTTGATAAAACCTACAGAGTTAAGTGCCTAATAAAATACTACATGACCAAAATGACAATTAATATTTTAGCATTATGCTGAAGTATAAAGGTTCGCCTGCAAAGGTATGAATCACTGGTTTTTCATTTCTTTAATTCTGTATTAATTGGTACTTGAGGCAATAAACCATAGCATATAACTCTGGCTTCAGATAAGCATTAATGAGAGGCTGACCTTTGCTTGGATACTTCTGTGACAGTGAAAGAGTTCAAGATAATACTCTGACGCTCAAATTTATGAGATAAATGTTCTTAGCATTTCCTTATCTTAGCCTAAGCTGATCATTGGGGATATTCTGGGGATTTATAATTGAGATTTGGAAGAAAATTATATTCTATTATGTCCAGTTCAGTAGAAGCTTAAATAGCATTAGTGTAACTTCTTTAGTTCATTATTTTGTACCTAGAAATTAATTAGGGTTCAGAGATCACCAAAAGGCAAGCAACTGTCCTAAAAATATGTAGGAAAACGATTAAAGACCACAGGCACTTTTACTAGATTGTCATAAAATCTTGTTTAGAAAGGACCAGGTCTTTCTCATCTCTGTATGCCCTATAGAACAGTGAAATCAATGTTCAAGCTACATTTTCTAATTGTCATCCTTTCCATTGGAATTGAAAATTCACAGTGATCTTTTATAATTAAATCATTTTAAAGAAGATGTAATTAAAAATTGGAAGAATACCTGAAGAGTAATATTTTTAATTTGGAAAGGTTCAGGTAGGTTTTTATCTTTTTCTTTTAATGTTTTAAACCAGAACTAGAATGGTGCCATCATTCTGAGGTTAGGTTTGAGCTGAAAAAGAAGAGTTAGAGGATGTGAAAGTGGACTAGCATGGATCCACATAGTTATGCAAGATCCCTCAGATTAAAACATCAGGAGAGCATAGCTTTAGAGTCTCTATTCTGCTTGTGCACTCGACAGCATCATTTTATCCATTAATGCCTCCTGAAACTTTCCTCTTCTTTGACAATCTGGCATTGCTTTCTCCTGGTTTTCTGTTCTTTCCCAACCAGAATCTATGAGATGCTCAGTATTTGCTAAATGAATAAATGAATCTCCCATGAGGATATTACTGCTCATATTATTCCACATTTCAAGTTGACACAAATATGTACTAATCAACTGATAAAAAAGAGGGGTATACAATGTGTGTGTCATTTAGTTCAGAATGGAAGAGATGGCACATGATTCACATCTTCACACACGTTATCACAGAAGCAAGAGTAAACAAGTATAAAAATAAATACATAAACCTATAGAGGGGAAAGAAGGGGAATGACAAAAGAAGAAAAGGCGCCTGCAATTCTTCTGCCAGAAAGCAGGCATTTGGGGATGGGTTGAAGATGAGTTAGGTGGAGATGCAGTGGCCTCTATTAAATTACCTACAGAAAAGGTAGCAAACAATCTACCCAGCAGATTCCCAAGGGGTCCTAGTGCATCAAATCACTGCCACAGTGAAATTTCAATGTAAGAAGTAGATTTATTTATGACAACTAAAAAAGTCAGTAATGCCATACTCCCACCCTTGTCCACCCAGACACACATGTGTGCACACACAGATACACACACACACACACGAAGACTGGAGTCTGCAGCCTGACAGAGTTCCCTGCCTGTCAATCTATAAGCCTCATTCTTCCCAATACAGAGATCTTAGTAAGAATTTCCCATAAGAAGTGAGATCCAGTTGGAAATAGACCTACTTATCAAAAAAACAGAAGAAATCCAAAATAGATGCCCAGGCCTACTGTCTTAAAGATGAACAAACAACTAAGAATCTATAGGCATATAAGGAAATTCAGAAGCATTCAAGACAATACCCAGAAAAAAACAAAAAGAAAAATTGACCTTGAATGAAATAGAAATAATTCAGGGTACAGAAATTTTTAAAAATCTAATTAATAAATATTGAGTTATTTGATATTATACACAGTAATAAAAGAGCAGCGTGCAATGAAAATTAAACAAAAGGCAAGAAAGAAAATTAAAATAGAAACAGGGTGACATAAAAATTAGAGAATGAAATATGAATGCCAGTAAAAGATAAGCAGTATCCATTTAGTTTCCAGGTAGCTTTCAGAGTAAGCCTGTCAGGGTTTGAATGAGTACTTTTACTTATTGATCTTGTGGCCCTGGTCCAGTGAACAAAGACCTCATTTTCTTCATTTATAAGAAAGTGTATACTATTTTAAATAATTTTTCCATCAAAAGACAATAAAAATGTGATAAGCAAACCAAATATACTAGCCATATATAATTAGGATGAGATTAGTAGCAAGTGAATATCAAGAATTTTTAAAACAGGGAATAAAGCAGTATTTATATATAATATTATACATATAAAGCAATATTTTATATAATATTATTTAAAATAATATTTCAGAGAAGAAAGACAAATGTGTAATATAGATATATGAAACAATGTATAATTTAAGAATCGAGGAATAAAAATAAAAACCACAATGTGATACCATATTATGTTGTGTAGATGGGTTAAAAAAAAGTCTGATAATAACAAGTGTTTGTAGAATGTGGAGCAATCAGAACTGTTATACATTAAGGTGAGTAATGTCATCAGCATGGCAATATAACATGTGTTTTAGTTTGCCAAAGGGCTGCTGGTGCAAAGTACCAGAAATGGGTTGGATTTTATAAAAGGGATTTATTTGGGGTAAATGCTTATAGTTCCAAGGTTGTGAAAAGTCCAACTCAAGGCACCTTAAGAGGTTCTTTCTCTTCAAAGTCAGCTGCCACGTGTTGAAGCAGGATAGCAGGTGATCTCTGCCTAGGTCTCTGATTTTCCCTCTGGGCTGTATTATCTCCTGGAGCTCAGCAGTGGGCAACCAGGCATAGGGCTTGACACTCACCAGGCCTCCTCTCTCAGGCTCAGTTGCTCCATTTTCTTCCTGATTTCAGCTGCAAGCTATCAGACATATGGCTTATCTCTCCCTGGGCCTCAGCTCTTTGAACCTCTCCTTTCTATCACATGGCAGGATGAAATACGGTAGAGCTCCCTTTTCCTGTGTGTCTCTTTTTATATCAGATCCAGCAAGACGGCAGAGACTCAACCTGAGTCATATCTCATTGAAGTAGTCCAATTTGAAAAGGTTTCACACCACAGGAATGAATTTAGTTCACAAACATGATCTTTTTCTTTTTGAGAGTCACAAAAAATTTCGAATTGCTACAACACATCTCCTGCAAAAGCCTCCTCATATATTTAGTGAGGAAAAAGACAAATCCAATTTGTCTAGAACTCTGGAGGATGGTAGAGACTGGAGGAATCCACAAATGTGGAATCGAAGAAACAAAAAAATCTCGGGTAGAAGAGTTCAATCACAGATGCTGGTCAGTTCTCCAGTTCTCGTTCCCATCTGCCTCACTTGGTCCTGTGAAGCTTGTGAGTCACACAGAGGCAGCACAACACTGGCTGCCTCCCATTGTGGACCGAGACTGTACACTTACAGCACTGAGTTAGAACTCCACACAGATTCAGGCACAAGGACCTAGGTCTGCAGAGACCCAGGGTAGAACAAAAGGCACAGAGGAGTATTGCATACAAAA
>JAQZBX010041207.1:0-22436 GCA_029593785.1 Cabassous unicinctus
AAGAAACAGAGCAGTTGAGCCTGGAGAGAAATGGAGCCCTGGGAAGAGAGGAACCCAAGAAGCCTGACCCCTGGCAAACATTGGCAGCTGTCTTCCTCCAACACGTAGCAACAGACTTTGGTGAGGGAAGTAACTTATGCTTTATGGCCCAGTAGCTGTAAGCTTCTACCCCAAATAAATACCCTTTATGAAAACCAACCTAATTCTGGTATTTTGCATCAGTACCCCTTTGGCTGACTAATACACTCCTTGAACCCTTAATACTACCATGTACATTTCCTAAGAAGAGGCATATTCATTTATGTAACCATCTTAAGTCTAGTTATCAATCTAGGCAGTTTAACATTGACAAAGTTTACAGTCTATATCCCAGTTTTGCCATATTTCCCTGTAATGTCCCTTTGAGCCTTATCGCCCCTCACTTTCCAGATCCCATCCAGAGTCATGTGTTGCATTTAATTTTCATTGTCTCCTTGGTCACTCTTTTTGTTTATAATTGTGGGAACGTATATACATTTATAGTAGTTTGATATTGTTTATGAATTCCAAAAATAGATTTTGGATTATGTTTGTAAACTGGTTTGTTTCTCTGGGCATATTGGATTATATTGGATTCAGAGGTTTCACTTCTACTTGATTAAATAATGATTAAGGCTTTGATTGGGCCATGTCAGTAGGATATTGAGTCCCTGTCCCCTTAGTGGGTGGGAACTCACAGGGAATCCACACTGCAGAGAAGGGAGGTTGGAGTTTTTATCCTGGATCCCGGGAAGTAAACACACAGAGAAGCAGATATGTGAGGAAAGAGAGAACATTCCATTAGACATGGGAGAGGCCCAGGGAAGAGAGATGAGCCATTCACCTGATAGTTTACAGCTGACCTTGTGGAGAGAGCAGAGCAGCTGAGCCCGGATAGAAATGAACCCCAGTAGAGAGATGAGTCTTATCCCAGCCTATAGCTGATATTGAAAGAAGCTGGGACCACGGATCCTTAGGAGGAAGAGGAAGCCTGTACCCTTGCAGATGTCAGCAGCCATCTTGTTCTAACATGTGGCAACGGACTTTGGTTAAGGAAGTAACTTATAATTTATGGTCTGATAACTGTAAGCTTCTACCCCAAATAAATATCCTTTATAAAAGCCAACAGATTTCTGGTATTTTGCATCAGAACCCTTTTGACTGACTAATACAAAGTTATAAACATAAACTTTTCCATCTCAATCACTCCCAAGCATACCACTCAATGGTATTAATCACATTCACAATTTACAATACTCTCATCATCTTCCATTACCAAAACTTTTCCATCTCCCCAAACAGAAACCTTACACCCATATGTATTAACTCCTCAGCCCCACCCCAGCAACCTAAACTCTAATTTCTGTCTCTATGATTTTACAGATCTTGTATCCAGCAAGTTTTCCTTGAATGCCAGGAGCTAACAACAACAACAACAAAGTAGAAGAAGAAAAAGAAGAAAACACCTTTCCCGGTCTTTGCAGATTAACCTGTGCAAGTGCTCTTCAGGGCTTATCCACAAGATGGGTTCTATAAGAATAACTCCAGGCTGAAGCCCTGGGAAATCCCTAATCCTTTCTGCACACTCATCTGGTCTAGGGCATGGACCTGTTATTCTAGGAATTCCCTCATTTGCACATTGACAAATATCCTTTGTTCCCTAGGAAAGAGTTTCCTCATGATTCCGGCCACTGCCTTGCATATCCGAGATCCAGCGATCCTTTGCCCCAAGCTGCATGACTTGACTGCTCTCCCACAGTGCTCTGCAGGAGAATTCCATGACCTGCCTTCTACAAGCAGAACAAGTACTGCGATGGTGAGTCCCTCAGGCCACCACGAGACAGACTAAGCCAGACCCCCATGCTCCTAGAATGTGCATAAGGTCTGCTCTGCTCCTTCTGAAACTAAAGACCAGGGAACTGCACTGGGAGTGTGGGCCAGTTCCATGCAAAGCCCGTGATTTGTGGGGAAGGGGCAGGCCAGGGTGCCACAAGATCGTACCATCCTGAAGATGCTTTTCTTAATTCTGTGTTCACCTTGTTACTGCATTCCTTTAACTCTTTCCTGGAGCTTTTAGAAAGTGTTTCTGCCAGTTCTTGCTACTTGTTCAAAGCTTCTGTAGGGGGATAGAGCCGAAGCTCTTCATTCTGCCATCTCCCTGGTTATTCTTCTTAAATTTATAGCCCTCTGCTTTTGTTTAATGGATAGAATATCTTCTCATTTCTTTGCAGATACTAATTATACATTTAAATCTTTTTTCTGCTCCCTGCCTTGTTTCTATTTCCTCAGTTTCTTCCCTTCATTTGTCTATTTTGGTCTCTGATTCAGGCTGAGTCTTTCCTCAAATGTCTTGGTTGGTCACATTTAAGAGTGAAGCATGCTCAGCATATATGAGCAAGGCTTTTTGACTATGAGTTTCACTATAAGATGACCAAGGGATGAGGAAGCTTTATCATTAAAGGAAATCTTGAATGTCAGTATCTGGGAGTCTGATTTCTCTGGAAAAACTAAGTTTGGGCAGAGAAGAACTCTTCGGTTTCCTGGTTTCCTGCTTGTTGTTTTAAATCTTGATACAGGTTTTCTGCCAGTTAGGATAAAGGGTAGACTCTGATAGGGGCTGACAATTCCACTGTTCAGTACTTCAATTTAATGAATCCTCCTGTTTCCTGCCCTATAACACAACTCTTTACCAAGCTTAGTAGTTTTGATGCTAAAGTCTGCCAGTTTATGTTCCTCAGAAACGTAAAATTGCATTTCTTCTATGTGTATGTATATGTGTATGTGTGTGTGTGAGTGTGATGGGTACAGGAATCTATAGTTACCTGACTCTCTATCTGTATTTTCAACCAAGTTTCACAGATTTGAGCTCCATATCTATTCTTTTCTTGCTTATATATTCCTCTACAGGCAATCAGATTTCCAGGTATCTGGTAAGGCATTTTTCATTCCTCCATCTACTGTCTATCCTATGAACATTTTTTGAAATATCCCATCCGTTTGTTTATTTTTTTTCTTAATCTCTTTCTCTTTTCCTTGTGTGTGTGTGTGTGTTTGTATTTTTAATTGATTTATCTTTGCCTTATTATTAGGTTAGTGGAATTTTTAGAAGAGAAATATAAGAAATCAATTTGTACTTTAAACTTTTATGATGCTGAAGTATATGCTTTGGGAAGATAAGACAACTAAATGTGTAATAAAGGATATATAAGACATGTAATTAGGGCCATATCACTATGGTTGTGAGTGGTTGTGTGGTCTGTAATTGAAATGGAAGCCCTCCACTATTTTTCTTCTTTTAATTTTATAAACTAGTTAATGACAGTTTCATAGGGGCATGGTTTGGGATCCTTGTTCTGAGGATAATGTGTGATATAACAGGGCATATGTCAGAATGTATTTGGGCAAAGGATAAGAAATGGGCCACCGAGAAAGAATCTTGATGCCAATAGTTACTAATTTGGAATATAAAATATGAATTGATCAATGATAGGAAAATGCTTAACATATTTGGTGAAATTGTAGTCTCTCCTGCTGATGCTATGTAACTAATAAATGTCTCTTAAATATCATTCCTATGTCTTCCATTCATACTGATAGCAAGATTTCTCTGAAAAATCCTTTATGTCCTCTGACTCAGTTTGCCAGAGCTGCTATAACAAATACTCTAAACTAGTTTTGACTCAAACAATGGGAAATTATTGGCTCACAGTTTCAGAAGGAAGAAGTCTAAAATCATGACATCAGTGAAGCCATGTTTTCTCCCCAAATCTGTAGTGTTCTGGTGCTGGCTGACAGCAATTCTTGAGTTCCTTGGCTGGTAGCTTGGCCTCCTATCACATGGCCATGTCCTCTCCTTTTTCACATCATGACTTCCAGTTCCCTTATAAGGCCTCCAGTTATTTGTTCACCACAAATAAAGTAAAAGTAACATTTTCAATAGGTCCCACTTACAGTGGGTTCACACTCACAGAAATGCACATTAAGATTACGTATTCTTCAGTGTCCATAATTCAACCTACCACATGCCCGATGCACAAATTTCCAACTCAAGGATGAAAGAATTTGCAAGATGAAGAAGAGGTTTTGTATAAGTAAAGTCATTGTAAAGAAAAATGCACATGAATATTAAGAAATGAAAGGGACATTTATATACTTTAGTGTATAATTAAGTCTCTTCAAACATCTCTAGCACTCTTGCCCTTCATTCCATTGAATAGTTAATTCAATGCCACCGAATAAATATTGGTATTTTGTTCTATTCTATTTTGCTAGTAAGAGGATATTTAAATTTTACTGTCACAGAACTGATGCTCTAAACAATAAAACAATTTTTACCTAAGTCATGGCAGTTTCCAGACGTAGTATATACATAAGTAGATCTATAATATATATATAGATCTACATATTAAAATAGGAATAGGGAGGCAGGTTGTCACCAATGCTTATCCACGGACAGAGAGAAAATAAAGGGGAGAGGTAGTAAAATGATAAAAGATGGTCAGTTTAGGACAAATTCATGTTAGTAGATAAGACTAAGGAATAAAATCCAAATCATATGATTTTAGAATCTTAGAGCTTGAAGAAGCTTTTAATATCTGCAGCTAACCTTTATTTTAAAGATAATAATCAACTACTTACTTCATGCCACTTACTGTTCAAAATTTTATTACTCTCAATAATCCTTCAAAATCCCATAAAGTACTACTGTTATCATTCTTTACAAATGAGGAAACTGAGGCAAAGTTAGAACGAGGATTGGAACCTACATAGTCTTGCTCCAGAAAATCTATGCATTTTAACTACTGTACTTTTCCTATTTATGACGGAACACATACCCAATGATGTAAAGAGACTGCACTAATTAAAGGCACACCAGGACTAAACTCAGATATCTTAGCCATAATTAACTGTATCAAAACATTGATTGACATTCATGGGTATTGACCAAGATCTGTGATTGTTCATGTGACACTAGCCTTGCATGTTAGTGCCATTTATTTATTTACTAACTTACTTTTTAGTAATGATATTGATTACCCCAGGTCAAATCTTACTTGAAGTTAAATATATGGGGCATCTGATTAAATGGAGATTATGCTTATTTCTATTACAATCATTTCCTACCATTTATTATTTTCTATATGCCTTACAATACACTGAGCAATTTACTTATGTTTTCCCATTTAATTCTCACTAGACTGCTATGATTTCAGTTTAATATCCATTTTACATATGCAGAAACTAGGGGTTAGAAGTTTAGAATCTTATGCAAGATCACAAAGCAATTAAATTGCAGTATTAAGATTGAAAATCCTACTCTTTCAAACCTCAAAGTACTTTTTAAATATACCACCTTGACTCTTTTCAAAGTATTATCAATGAAAATTCATCTTTGACTTGGAATATACACTGATTCTGCTAGTCAAAAGAAATATTATTTTCTCATTTGCAGGGCTTTAATTTGGCCTTTCTAAATGAAACTGCTGTCTTTTTAAAGACCACTTGTCAATACAAAGCAAAACCATGACATTCCCAAGTGTGATATGCATTATTGGGTGCACATTATCATTTCTGAGTTGCTATGCATATTTTCTCCTTATTTAAAAAATATATGCACAGCTAATGTTTACTCAAGAGATGAATTATTTTGTGAGTGAAAAATTATAATTGTTATATTCAGTCACATATCCACCTTACATCATCAAAACAGAGCTTTTGCTAGATACTTTTTTGCAGCAATGTCTCTTAAAAGCTCTCTGGCCAGCTTTAATGATTGTGAAATATTTAAGTATGTTTTAAATGTTGAAGACCAAATAGAATAATGTATGAAAACAATAAATAAGTAAGTAGACAAATCACATCTATAGACAGACAAATAGTGGGGCTTTTACAAAAGGATCGACCACAGAGGTTTTAAAATCTGTTTGATAGTTTTATTTGTGGTAGAGATTCTTAAACCGGTGGACCTCACTGCCCTCAAAGAGTCCAGGGGAAGCCGTGATGAAGAGTATAAGCGAACCAGTGAGACACAGTGAAGCACCATTAAAAATACTGAGCTTTCTGGAAGGAATGCATAGTGAAACTACTCAATCTCTGGCTAACCCCCAAAACCTAACTTATCTGTAGGCACACTTACCCCAGGGGAAAGTGTGTTCTTCCGACAATCAAGCATGTTCTGCCTCATCATTTTCTGCAACTTGGAGAGTGCTCAAGAAAGACTGCAGTAGGAAGCACTTTGAAAGAGATTTTACAAAACCACTCACCAAGATGGAGTTGGGTCTCACTGACACAGTGCCCTTAAATTCTAGTTATATTAAATTAAGGATTTTCAAGAAGCAATACCTTAGATTTTGAACATATCTCTCTCCCTTTTTTCTCCTTTTTTTTGTGTTTGGGAGGGTGGTATTTTTATATTTTTCAAAATATCAACATTTACATTTATATGTATGTCTGTGAATTTACTTGAGTAAATAATTTGCTGTACTTCAATCACCTCTACTCTAAAACAATTCCTAATATGTCTAACTTTGGATACACTTTTCATTGATTACTAATTCATATGACAAATATGTTACCTTAGTCTTCATATTAATATGTTCATTGAAAATGACATAGAAGGAAGGGCATTTAGCCCTACAGAGAATTAATTAGCATGTAATTCTCAGTATATCATCTAGTGTTAATTAGCAGTTAAACCATCTTCTTGTGCATGACCTGCTGATTTCAACAGTGTTCTATTTCTGAGACCCTAGGGGAAGGAAACTTGAAAGGATATTCAGTCTTTTCTTTTTGAAAATGAAATATGGAATCACAGCTCTAATTCCCCAGATCTTTGTTTAACTGCTCTATATTTTTTCTCATTTTTTTCCTTTCTTAAATCTATGTCATAGGCAGTATGTCTTCCCTTTCTAAAAAAACAGTAGCCAAACCTGTATAAATCAATAGAATAAAATAATTATTCACATATAAGTCTATTGTAAATCTAGAATTTTTTTCTGATGTTTTCTGTTCACAATTCTTAGATGAGTGTTTAGCATGATTGTTAGGTAAATCTGCATATGACCTGTTCTTCCTGTTTTCTGTTTTTTTTATGTTTTTACACAGTTTTTGGTAACATCGTCTATAAATCAGCTCACTTAAGCAAGTTTCATGAAAAAATCTAGCAATTTATCAATGAAAAAAATTCCAAGGTTTTTCTTTTAATGTTGTTTAGATGTTAATGCAAAGATTGTACATGTGAAATTTTATTTCATTTAGATGCATATAGAAATAAAATAATACATTTGAAAGATTGCTGTAGAAGGAAGGGTTTTTAGCATGCTCATATTTGTAAATAATAGATGACAATAGTATAACTCATTAGCTAATCTACTCAAATCATTCAAATTTATCTTTGAAATGCATAATTAAAAATGCAAGTACCTTACATGCCAGAATTTCAGATAACTCTTTTTTAAAATGAAGAAACAGCCTGTCTATCCATTTGGAAACTGCTGACATGACGGCCAGGTCTGATGACTCCATGTTCACAAGGTGATCTGCACTCGCTAACTTTTTTCCTCCTAGACTCAGGCCTTGCTTTCCCCATTCTGGAGCCAGACCCTCTCTGTGTCTTGTCTTCCTGGTGGCTATTGATTTGGTTCACAGCTTTCTTAGATTGCTAATAAGATCATGGGGGTCAAAATTACAGTATCTTTAAAAGGCTTTCATTCTTTTTTTTAAAAAAATAATTTAAATCCTATTGAGAAGGGTTTGGTTATTAAATTGTCCTGTTCACCAAAAAGAGCAATTTACACAAAGCATTTTCATATGCATTATCTCATTTGATTCTCACAAAGACTCAGAGCGGGCGTAATGACTGTCATTTTACAAATGAAGAGTCTGAGAAATTACATGATTTCCCCCAAGGTATCAAGGCTCAGTGGTGGTGAAATCAAGACTAAAACTTGAGTTTTTAATTTCTTTCCTTTCAATTCTTTCCCACTTTATTAAACTTCAGGATATAAGATCTCAAACCTTTTGTTTCTGGCTGCTGTGGGGCTGTAGGACTTTGGGAGAAAAAAGCTATTGGGAATGTGAGAAAATGAAGAGCAGAAAGCAAGCTGATCTGGTTTGAATTTAATATAAAGGTTATTATGATATGACGTTCCTGGATCCTGCGGAGCAGGATGAATTTGTTCTGTTTTCAAGACCATTTCTCTTGTTACCCCTTAATGACACAGCTTTAGGAGATCCATGGGTACCATGGCTACAGGTTGAGTTTGAGGCAAGTACCATAAAGGCATTATGCTCTCATTAAACACTATTTTAAAAAGAACTGAAAAGTCTCTATCATCATTTTAGAATTTGAATACAGTTGGGATCCTGACTTGTTTGAGATGGAGATCTCATTCTAAATCTCTTCAACTACTGAAAAACTGAATCCTTACCACTTATGTTACATATTTAAGTTCATAAATTTTCCAGATAAAGTCTCAGAAAATATGAAAAGTACAATATTTGAATAACATGCCACATCACTTTGCATCAGTTAGGAACTTGAGTTAAATATATTTCCAATTCTTTATAAATCGACCTTTACATTTTTAAAACTATTTCATGGGGAAAGAATAAAAGCTCAGAGCACAGGCTCTGGTATCAGACAATTCAGGCTTAAATGCATGTTCTGATTTCCAGCAAGGGAATGGATGTATCTGTGCCTTGGTGTGTGGTAAGACTTAGTGAGGCGCTATACTTGTAATTAATCCATAGACTCTGGTTATTACTTTTTACTATTATATATTCAAAGAGAATACAGAAGTGCCTAGCATCTTATGTGTCATCTCCTACAATAATGGTATTCTGGGGAAGATACTATGTTCCTTATTCCTTTATTAATTAACTTGGTGACACCATAATTTCCATATTTCCATATATCTTTAAGGTGATGGTCATTCTCACTATATTAGTTTAGATGTATATATTTTTATATTTTTATGTATTATAGGTACACCACATTCCCTAAATATTTCCCAGTCTTTGAAAACAGGAAATCTTTTCAATTTGCAATGCATTAGGCTACATAATACCAACTGACTGATTTTCTTTTTAAAAATGTTTTAGAAATATGATGGATACTGTCTTTCTTTTTACCTGATGATTGAATTGAGTGGCTGATATTGCCATTTTGGAGACCTACCCTGAATTAGACATTTTTGAAAACTCTTTGTTGCTCAGTCTCTTAAGATACCATTAACATATTTTTATGCTAGTGGTTTGAAAATATTCATGCAGCTTTCCAAAATTCCTAATTTATTTCCAGGTAGGAGATCATATATTGGAAAAATCTGACTCAGCATGAAATGTTTACAGTAAAAAATGTCTTTGCCCCAATAAGTGTACTTAAAATGCATTTGTAGAGAAAGTATTTTTTTTCTCCTTTCTCACAACTTTATTTCTCTTATAGCTTTTTATTCAGCCTCTCACCTTGAACAGTTGTACAGGGAGTTTATGAAGAGCTGTGATATACTGGAAATAGCTACCTGGCTGTCAAAGTTATCACTTCAATTGCAAAAGCTAAGCCCAAGTTTTTTTAGAGGTGGTCTTTCCATATCCTTCTCCTACTCCTTCTCCATGAGGAAATTATTCTAAAAATGTTTGGTCTTCATTATCTTCTTTCAATTCAGTCACCCTGGTTTGGTGCTTGGAGAACAGAAGCATGCTATTGGTCACATGATTATATAATCTTAACACAAGAGCTAAAAGAATTCAATCCATTTCAGTTTCCAAATCAAAATGTTGTGCAAATCTAGAGAAACTAGGGATGATAGATTGTATAGCTCTCTTCTTTCCTCCAGCATCTATTCTTTGCATGATTTTAACTGACCTTTTATTTGTCCAAGTCCAAAGTTCCAGTGACAGCCATTTCTTGCATGGTATAATAGAATATAATGAAATGGTGTGGGTGTCTGCCTGAGTCATAAATTTAAAACTTACTGACCTCTTTACCAAGTCCTGGTAGGGAGACTGGTGTTAATATGGAAGAAGTCCTTAAAGTATAAACTTCCCTCCAGCTGTTTTTACACTGTGTTGTTCTATAAAGTTTCTTCCTGCACTAGGTAACAGTGCAAAGCATACTATAATAATTAGTATAAATGACTTAAAAGTGATGTTACTCGTATTATAGATACTCAAAGAAGGTGATATCCAATTGTTTAGGTAGTCTCAGGGCTTTCTCCTGAGATATCTCAAAGACTCTGATGGTATCTCTTTACTGAGATAATGAATATGTGGAGACATCTATCTTTCTTTGATATTATTATTCTGAATCTTTGGAGTTTTATTTGAAGATACCTCTGTAAAAATCTAGAGGTATTCCTTTATAAATAATAGTAGATGATAGATGTCTGTTTCATTCATTCCTGAGTACATTTAACATCCTTGAGGATCTAATATGTGGTTAGGTACTGAGAGAAATAGAATGAAATGGAAAGAGCCTGCTTTCAAGATATTTATCTATGACTATCAACTTGCAAAAGAGAAAAAGTTGGTGATCACTTTTGTTATCTATTTTATGTCATACAACCATGTGATACCATTTAGTTTTTCAGTTCTGGTAGTCAAGTTAAGCCAGTTAAAACAAATTTATATTCTGGGAAGATGTGATTTTCTTTATGTAATCCACATGAGTATGCTTTGAGTTATCTTGATAATTCCTTTTTCACTCAAAATTTAAATACAAATTGGCTATTGCAGTTGCTTTTATACTGGACAATACTGCATACTGGAGTAAACTATATGTGGGTTTATTTGCTTGCTTCTAGAATTATTCAAATAATCAAAATTCAATTGAAATAACATGAAAACTTTCCTATGTATTTGTATCATCCTACCTTTCTCCTAAGGCTACCTGATCTAATGGGGTATATAAAATATAGATCTGGTCTCTGACCAATGGGAGCTGCTATGCTCTTCTGCTAAAATAACCTATGTTGCTTAAGTTCTTCAAAGATATTTTTGTAGATGAATAAAATTCAGTTATGCCAGGAAAGTTATTTCTCATTAAATTACAGATACACCTATTTCCCTTACAACACCGGAAAATAGAAATAATAGAGATTTCATTATGTGTTTTAATTTCAAAATATCCTAAGGTGAAAATGTGAAATTACTGTTTTGATTCTGAGGATTCCACAGCCCATGGAAATCAAGTTGGCAGCTTTAGAAGTAAAGCAATAACTTACTTGTATACTACATGTTTTGAAAATGAAGGTCAAGGCTCTGAGATTGCCCCATCCTCTTTCAGAAATGTGTGATGTGATCTTTACCTCCACTTGAGCAGCCACTAGAGGCAAGCTGAGGAGACCTCTGTTTAATGTCTCAGCTGAAGGGCAGACAGGCAGAGCCATTATTAATACCCGACAAGCTGAAAACTCTGCCTCAGTTCAGTTAAAACCTCAGCAACAGGCAGTGGCAGTTTATAATTTATAAGGAGGGAAATGGATCGAGGTTCTATTTTCTGGGAAGAAAATAAAGTCATAATGCGTTTACAAGTGATGCTTAGTTGCACTTAAGTGTCCCCTCAGGCATTCCATTAATGAGGATCAGGGATAAGAAGAAACAGATACAGATATTCAAAAACGTTGAATTATCATTTTTGTTCTTTTTTTTTGACCTGAAAAAGCACATAGTGTCCTTCCCGTATATTTGACACACATATTCTTAAAGTTAAAACTGTTACTTACAAAGCAGTAATACTCTGTGAAACCATATGGTAAACTGTCTATCTTGGTGATTACAAACCCTGCTTTTATAGCACCCCAGGGATATCATAAAATTTGAAAATGATTTTTAATTAAAAATGCATAGTAACCTCAGTGTAACACATTCTCCATAGACCAGAATTCCCCTTAAAATAGATTTACCTTAGCCTCTGTGTAAATGGGCTTCGTACCCAAAGGATTTCATCATAATAGTATTTCTCTATGGAAGCAATTTGAAGAATGGACATGAAAGCCAGTATTAAATCGTTTGTTCACATGCTTTTTAGGACTGAGATGGTTATAAAACCAAGTTGCGCACAACAGGATGCCCTGATTCTGAAAGTATTAAGGGAGAATAGGCTAAGAATCATATATTTATTTTTATGCACTGTTTGTTTTAAGTTTTATTATGTCTGTTTCACTCATAATATTAGAAATTTTATTTCCTATTTCTTAGGAAAAGGATAAAATTGTAAATCATAAATGTACATATTTACATATGTACATATATTTAATCCTCCTTCCACATAATGACAGTTAAGAGTCCCCTTGGAGCCACTCTTTCCCTTGCCAAGTCAATTTTAATTTTAGATATGATTCTACATTAAAAGAAAAGATATATTTTTGTTTGGTTTGTACCACCTCTAAAGACTACAAGCAAAATATAGTCCCTCAGCCTTTCAAGTGATATGCAAAAATGCCCAGGGTAAAGAAAACAATAAAATTAAATTAAAAATATGAAACCAAGAAATTCTATTTACTGCAATAACCAGCTCTGAGGAAAAAATTGGTTTTTCAATACCAACGAATGAATGAAGGTAAGAAACCCTTCTTAATATATTTCTTGATTTATCCAAATATAAAGAAACAAAGAAATTAAAAATGGCCTGAAACTTTGTAATCGTGGCTATACAGGTTATAGGAAGTAGTTGGGAGAAATCATCATTCATACACTTACCTTGTCTGGGCCTGAAATTCTCACCAGGAGCCTGGAGACACCAAAGACAACCGTACGCTCACGTCATCCCATCTCTCCCCTACTCTGACATCAAGATCCATCAGCTTTGGGAGCTGGAGCCAGACAAAGAGCCAGCAATGTGTTGTAAAAATTGTCCTCATGGATATTTTATTTATGTTTTAACCTATGGTTCCTTTTAAACCACAGAGTAGTGATTCTTAACCTTTTATATGACTTTTCCCTAATTTACAGTGGAGCTTTCTCATTGCCGGTGAATAGAACAGTAGAGTTGAAAATGATAGATATTAAATTATCTCTACTAAAATGTGCTTGGCCAAGCTGATTGCTGTCCCTCTACCTCACAATACCAGTACACTAATACACTGATCTTCCAGAGTCATCATTTTCTTACAGTTTACTTTTGATAGTTGTATAAACATTGCTTTACTTGAGATTCATGGCTTCTCAAATATATCTTTTGAAATATACACCACTCCTTCTGCATTGAGAAAAGCAGTCTGATTTCTAAGGCACTTTGATTTTATTTCTCACTCATGCACTCATCCATGCTTCAGTTAAATAAACACTAGCTTTCTGCTTAAATTGGCACATTGCTTGACATAGGGAATTTATAGTAAAAAACAGTCTCTACCTCTGGGGCTCTTCCAGGATAGTAGGAATTGACAGACAAGTAAGTAAATATGAATAATAAATTATTATACAGCTTATCATAGAACTATATGTTGTATAGTAGAAAACAAAGAAAGAAATGTTCATTTCTAGCTGGAGTTGAATAATAATGGTTAGAGTCAACAAATAATGCTATATCAGTACTGAAAATTGAAAATAGAAATAAAATGAACAAAAGAAGAAAGATTGAGTGAAAGTGACCAAACGTAGGAGAAAAAGAGCCTAAAGAAAAAAACATTAATGGAAATAAAAAGATGGAAGAAACAGTCTTACTAGGAAATATTTTTAAAGATTTTTAAAAACATAACTGAAAATGAACATTTTGATGAGATGTCTTTGGAATTTTATTTTTATTCTAGAAAGACATTGATGACTCATCAGATATGGAAAAGAGCCTTATTGAAATTAGTTTAAAGATTCTGACTTATTTTTCTTAACATACTTCTGGAATAATATTCTGGAATTGATTGGCAACTTGTTTCTGGTGGATATATAATTTTAGTTCATTTGTTAATTGTGTAATAAGACATATTTAATCATCACACAGATTGAATCATGTGAAATGCAAGTTGAAATACAAGCATGATTTAAGCCCATTAGAGTAGCATAACAGATTTTTAAAATGACTGATTGGACATTCCATAAATATTTAACTAGCATTTTGGACTCAGAAACATCATGCTGCTTGCACTACATGAAAGTGTTCAGAATACTGGATATGTAGTACTGGCAGGAACCATTCATAAAAATTAAAACAAGTCATGGCTTCCTTTAAAAGACAGTTTTTATGTTGTATGATATGAAAGACAGAGACTGTCCCCTACTACATTTTTTTGTATTTTATGCAAATTAGAGCAGCAGACCAAGTTCTTAAATGTCAATTTTTATGTCAGCTATTCATTGGCATTAGGTAATGTGTGTTTTCTATTTCAAAAGCTTTATCTAAGAATAGATATTTCAAATTCTGCAAGAATATGGAAAGATTCCCAAACTTAGTCAGACCCCATAGGTTGTTAGGTATTTTGGGGTTGAGTCACAGAATTCCAGGGATGTAAATTCCTAATCTTGGAATTTAATAGGCTTTAGTAATATTGTCAGTAAATTATATGATCTATATTTTGTTTTTTTTTTATCTATTTCCTTTTTACACAATTTCTATGTTTTTGGACTCTATTTTGTGAAAACAAACATGCTATTGAAAATAGAAACTATGGAACCTGATCTAGAGAAATAATTACATATTTAATGGGAATTAAATTCATGTATAAGGAAGAATTTTTAAGGTCCTAAGTAATAGATCAAAATGCAACATAACTCTCAACAAATTGAAAATGGAAGGATTGATATGAGTCAAGATGGATTAATCAGGATGGAATAAGATTGATTTCAGAAATCTTCCAAGAGTTGTTGAATTCTGCAGCTTAAAAAAAACTGTAGCTCTGACCGTTTTGTACATTACTATCTTAGTTAAATTGAAACTACTTTTCCCATAGTTCACTTCCTGAGTTAGTTTTGGCAACAGGCAAGATTTGCATGAGATTTGCAATGCGAAAGTGAAGCAGCAGCAATCACTCTGAAAATCAATGTAAGAGGCAAGCACCGTCATAGTGAACACACGTTGTCACTAAACTTCTGCCTCATAGAAGATGATGTAGTATATCACTTAGGGCCGGGGAAACTCTGGTTTCTACTGGATGTCTTCCAAGTTTTCTTCATATGGGTCAGCTGAAAAGCATCAATTTAGTTTGCACATCAGAAGGTCTGAGAGGCAGAGGAGGACTCCTGTCTTCACAAGTCCGTTTGTCCTTGTTCTCTCCTGCTTCATACTTAGCTTTTCTCTTTTACTATTGGCCCATCTACAGCAACTTCAGGTTTTCACCAGTCATGGAGTCAACAACTCTCATTGCACCCACAATTGCATAAGGTCTTTTCCTTATAATAAGACCTTTATTGTATTACTCGGCATCATTCTGCTTCCCTGACTAAACCATAAATGATACAGAAATTCATACCAGAAAGTTTTCCAGGGAAACAAAACTTTATGAAATGGTTCTCTGAAATGACTATATTTTCTAGAATTGGTTATTTCATCTAATTATATTTCAAGACCTCACTGATCCTGTGGACTATAATAGTGTAGAGAGTATTTGTCTGTGGCAAAGTGGTTAATTAATATATCACCTTTAGACACCTTTGATCAAGTGTCTAAAGAAGAAAAAGTTTTGGATGACTATGTAATTTCTACTACAAAATATTTTAGTAAAAACAAGGAGCAGAATGTGTTTGGTTGCTGGCTTCTAAGAGGACTTGGGAAAAGTCAACATTAGTTCTGAGGGTAAACTTTCAAGCTCAAGGATAAGAGATGAGAAAGTTGCTAAGTCTGGCCTAATTAAACTTTTATCTAATTTCGCCACAAGATTGCAGTTTCTGAAAATCAAACCCAAAGTCTAACCTTGTTGGAGGCTGAATTAAAAAGGATCTAAATTTACAATCTCACAGTGTCTGTTATATTAAAGTAAGGACATTGGGAAGGTGTTGGAACCTGAAAATATGGATGGGATTATATGAAACAGATTCTAAGGAAGCTGAAGAACTTGCTCACTAATTTCTTCTGAGCCTCCTTTGCCTATAGAAACAACTTTTCTTCCTCGGATTGAAAAAGTTATTCTCCTGCCTGAAGAACTTATGGCCTCTCCTGAGGTAGTTAAATTTCAGGTTACTGCTGATTCTTTTCAGGACCTACTCTTGTGATCTTTCATTACATTTAGACAAATAACCAAATTCAAGTCTTGGCAGGTGTAACCATTGGCCACTATGATGTAACTATGAATTCCAAAAATATAATTGGATCATGCTTGTAAACTGATCTGTTAATCTGGGCATGATTAGGTTATGATTAGGGCATTGAGCCCCACCCTTTGGTGGGTGGGGAATCAAATATAAAAGGCATGACAAGAACAGTTTTGAGAAGCAGTCTTTGAGAAGCAGCTTTGATGTTGGAAAGAAGGCCCCAGGAGAAGAGAAGCGAACTGTTCACCTGATCGCCTACAGCTGACCTTGTGGAGGAAACAGGAGCTAAGCCCGGAGAGAAATGCAGCCCTGGGAAGAGAGGAACCCAAGAAGCCTGAACCCTGGGCAAATGTCGGCAGCTGTCTTGCTCCAACACATGACAATGGACTTTGGTGAAGGAAGAAACTTACGCTTTACGGCCTGGTAACTGTGGACTTCTACCCCAAATAAATACCCTTTATAAAGACCAACCGATTTTTGGTATTTCACATTAGCACTCCTTTGGCTGACTAATACAGCAGGTAAGGAAAAAATATAGCCTATATAGAGGTGGATTCATACTAAACTAATTGAAAGTTTTGCCAGTTGATATTGTCAGAGACCTGGGAAACATGTGTGGGAATTGTTCCTTATGGGTCTGGATCAGGTTGGAAGGAATATAATGTTGGATTGAGTTGAATTTGTTGCTAAAGATACACAATATTCTAAATTCAATTTGAAATATCAGGTGGCTGAGAGTGGCTCTAACAGCTTGCTTGCTTGGTTGATTAAAGTCTGAACCCCAAGGGGGTCTAACTAAAAGAGGTTAAGACACCAAAATTTTCTTGGTGTGGAGAAATGCACAAAATGGCTTAGGACAGTTGGAGTGGTAGAGAGGATTTGTTGTAAAAGACACATCATTTACCCCTCACTATGAACCCAAAGAGGTCAAGAAAATTCCCTTCACCAAGACTGTGAGAAACAAACTGTGGGACACCCCCAGAATCATTGCGGAGCTCTGTGTATATTTTCTCTATAGCTTAGGGGTAACAGAACTCAGTTCTTTGAATTCAATGAGGCTGATGTGATCCCAGGTGTCAGGGGCCAGGTAGCATCATGATTAATCTAATGGGCAGCAGAGATAAAGGAGTGATTAGAATAGTTTGATCTGCAGAGATGTTTGGTATTAGCCCAGGGAGTCTGGCTACAGATTTCATGCTCTTAAGGTGATATGCCTTGAAACATGAGGCTGTGGCTTAAGACAAATTAGAGGTCAAAAATTTTCAGGGTAGTTGTAATAAAGGAGACAAGAAAGCAAGCCCATGATTTAATTAATAAACCATGAATTATAGTTATTTTTTCCTGAAATTTTCTTGAAATTTTCAGAATGAATCTCCTCTACACATGCATTTAGTCAAATTGTACTTTTTGAAGAACTTACTGGATGATTAATGACAAGAAGAAATAAGCCTCTTGTTAAAAAAAGGGATCTGCCCTATATCAATAACATGATATAAATCTTCTGATGAAGCAGATGAATGTTAATCAGATCATGAAAGAGAGAATTAAGTTCAATTTGTAACAAAAATTTATATGCACTTGTAATACATTTTATGTTTTTAGTGATATTTGTGTGTGTGTGTGTGTGTGTGTGTGTGTTTACACATTATATTGCTTCTCTGCCCTACCCTCAAACTTCTTGGGAGAAGCAAAAAGAGGAGAGCATTATAAATAGCCCTCTGGATGGCCAAACCCAGACCAATATTCACAGCATTCCAAAAGTGAGAACTTCTACATTTTCTCTACCCTCTAGGTAGAGATTCTGGTGACAACAGGCAAAACGATAGAGATGCAAGTGTAAGATGTTTCATCTATACTGTCCTAACCACATATGATGGGAGATGCAACACTTAGGCTATTCCTGGATATTCTAATGGGTGCACAGATGAAGTTACTTCTTTCACATGAAAGCAAATTCCTTTCTTTCACAAACTTACTATTACATGATACTACCCCTTTCTAAGTTCTACATTGTCTTTTCCAAAATTAGAGATAAAGGAGCAGATGAGGTCCAGCTTTAATTATGTTTTATTTTATTTGAATGGGGATTTTCTTCATTATTGCATTAGTTTTGTCAAAAGAAACAAAGTCACTAATATAATCAAAAGTGTAGGTTTATTAAAAGAGAAACTGCTTTGGGCAGAGAGAGCTCAAACCCAGGGGAGTGAGAGTCTCAAGATAGTGAGTGGTTATAGTGGCTTATAAAGGCAATTAGGAGTTTTCCAAGTGGTATATTACAATAATTGGTTGACATTTAAGTTATTCATTACATAGGAGGACCTTACAAAGCAGGAAATAGATATAGTGTAGTGTATGTATTTGTCCATTTTTAATAGGCTATCCCTACCGGACTTAGACCAGCTCTCTGTTAAATTTTGCAAAAATTGCAACTTTATCAGGTGTGCTTCACTTTCTTGGAGGGTCTTGTCCTTGAATCCCCACCATTTCTTGGTTATGTGGATTGCTCCTGGCAACTCACACTGTAGATGGGCTTTTTTGTTTTTATCATATTTAACAGTTTTCTATAGCTGTGTAAAAAACTTACCACAAATTTAACACCTGCAAATAACACAAATTTATTACCTCACATTTCTGTAGGTCCAGGCACAGAGTAGAGTCTCTCATGGCTGAAATCAACATGCCATGGGACTGCAATCTCATCTGAGGCCTGGGATCCTTCTCCAAGCTAACTGATTGGCAGAATTCTGTTTCTTGCAGTTGTAGAACTGAATTTCCCACTATCTTTCTATCCTTCAGCCCAGAGTCATTTTCAGCTCCAGAATGCTGCTTGCTGTTGCCTGCTACATGGTCCTCTCTGCAACATGGTACCTGGCTTCCACTTCCACTCTGTTTTAAAGCCTCACCTGATTAGGTCAGACCCATCCAGGACGATCACCCCTTTGATTAACCTAAAGTCAGCTAATTTGTTATCTTAATTACCTCTGCACCATCCCTTTCCCCATACAACATAATCTAATCATGGAAGTGATATTCCATAGTACTCACAGGACCCACCTGCAGTTAAGAGGAGGGGATTATACAGGGCATGTGCCACCAGGTGATGAGACTCTTAGGAGCCATCTCAGAATTTCACCTACTGTAATAACCATGCTTATTACTATAAGAGGGAGAGAAACTTGTCAGAGCAATGTGGATGCAGCACAGTATGAGCACTGCAGTCTTTATTTAAGCCACTTGGTGAGATTGAGTCAATGTTTCTGTCTTCCTTTACCCTGATAGTTTAAAAAACAGCAAATTGTTTAATGGTCCTGCCTATACTCACTCTTTGCTTGTCTTCTCTTTTTACAAAGTCTGACTTTCTGTTATTAGGTTTTGTCAACCTGAATGGTTTTCTCTAACTTCACTAATAAAATTCCAGATGACTTTCTCCTCCTATATAATAGATTCCCCTGTTGAATTTTCCTGCTAATCAATACTTGTTATTCAATATGAAATTCTACCTAATACTCAAAACACCCACTATGAATGAGTACCATTGATTCTCATTTTATAGTAATATCAAAGAACTATTGGTTGGTCATTTACTGTATGTGAGGCATTGTACTAGCCATTGGCGATGATGCAGAAGTATCCTTACTGGGGTTCACTTTAAATTTGAAATTTACAGCAGTCAATGTGTTACCTCCTGGCTCATTGATCATAAAGACCCTTTGAGTCTGTGTCAAAAATGAGAGACTTTTGACCCATGTTTATTTTTCTTGTTGTTGCTGGTTTGGTTTTCAGATGCTGCATCCCTCATCTGAGGAAGTAAAAGCAATGTCTAGTCTTTTTTGTCTCGCCATCTCCAGAGAATTACCCAAATCTTCTCTCAAACTCAGGAAAATAGAGGAGAAAGCCTAGAGCAGCAATGGTGTCAATCTACTAGCCTGATGATGTCAGGTCCACATAAGGCTATTAGCCCTGGTCCTGTGCATATGCTTCTCATCACCCACCCAGGAGCCACAGCTTGTCAAGAAACCTACTCAATCTGCTTAAGAACTAACAAAAGGATGATGATGGACAATGCCCATCCCAGGAAGGGAAGAGTGTCTGCAACTGCAAGCAAGACAGTTCAATCTTTCTGCCCCATTGAATCTAAGCCCCACCGAATTGGAAGTGGAGTAGGCATTACCATCCTCAAATCCTCAAGATTGAGGAATAAACAACATAAGGGTGGAAAGCAACTATGGAATAAAGTAGACTTATTATTATTCTAGCAATGGAAAAACTGTATCATTGATATAAAGGCAGTGGCCACCAGAGGTTCAGAGGGGAGGAAAGAGGGAAGAACATGTGTAGCATGGGGTATTTTTTTGGACACTGGAATTGTCCTTCAAGACATTGCAATGGCCATTATACATTTTGCCAAAACCTATAAAATTGTGTAGGGAAAAGTGTAAGCTATAATACAAACCATAGTCCTTGGCTAGTACAATGCTTCAGTATGTGTTCATCAATTGTAACAAATGTACCACATGAATGAAAGATGTTGTTACAGTGGGAAAGTGGGGAAGGGGTGGAATGTATGACAATCGCTTATATTTTTGATGTAACATTTATGTAATCTAAAGCTTCTTTAAAAATAAAAAAAAAATTTAAAAAGAAGGAAAGGAAGGTAGCTTTTTTTTGTTGAATGTGGAAACATCATTGGATGGGAGATAAGACACATTTGACTTTTTGGGGGGCTCACTTTCTAATAATAGCATTGCTATCTTCTAGATGGGGAATATACAAAGTGCACTTTAAAACCCAAATCATAATGAAAGTCTTTTAATGGTAATTGCCAAATAAATGATACTGAAAATAAGAAGCATTATTGTTTAGGTAAAGAAAAATAAAATAGTTTTAAAATCTTGGTATTTTAGTATCCCCTAAAAGAGAACCAGCCTTGAACCAACCTTCTAAATTAATGAATCCATTTGTGTCTGATACTGTTTGTTTTCTATAAAACACCATTTTCCACTTCTTCATAACCAAACAAATCCAATTTATATTCCCCGAGAGACAGTATGCTTTGGTAACAAAACAAAACAAAACAAAACAAAACAAAATAAAACAAAATCTCCTATTGCATCCCTAGTACCAGGGCAACACGTGATTCAGTTCTGATAAAGGTGATGTCAGCTGGGTTTACTGAGTAGGGTCTATGGGAAAGTTTTAAAATGCAAAGACAGTCTCATCTCGCCCTTCACCATTTATCCCTTCACCCCTTATTTCTGCATGAATGTGGGCATGAGGGCTTGAGGAGCAGTAAACTAGGATTTTGGAGCAGAATCAGGTACTTGACAACAACCTTGAACAGCTGTTGAATTTCTCCTCATGTGAGAAAACAAAGCCCATTTTTTTTTTCTTTTTTTTATTTTTAAAAGTTACTTTGATTATATAAATGTTACAGAGAATATATAGGGGATTCCCATATGCCCTGTTCCCCACAACTCCCACATTTTCCCACATTAGCAACATCTTTCATCAGTGTGGTACATTCACTGCAATTGATAAACACATTTTGGAGCATTGCCACTAAGCATGGATTATACTTTACTTTGTAGTTTACACTCTCTCCCATTTGACTCTGTAGGTTATAGCCAGATAAACAATGGTCTGTCATTGTAATGTCATTCAGGATGATTCCCAAGTCCCCAAAATGCCCCCCTATTACACATGTTTTGCCCTCTCCCTAACCCCAGAACATCCTTGGATCACTGCCAATGTAATATATATCTTACATTGCTATAATCACAATAAATCTGTAGTACAATACTAGTAAGTTTATTTTAGTCCATAGTTCATTTCCCAATCTTGAGGACTCTGGGATGGTGATGCCCACTCCACCATTAATTGAGGGAGGCTTTGATCCCATACATCAGATGGATGGGACTCTCTTGCTTGCAGTTGTAGGCACTTTCAGTTCCTTGGTCTGTGTTTGTCCATCATCTCCTCCCTATTAGTTGTCCTGGGTGAGGCCACTAAACTGGAGAGTAGGTGTTGCAACTCTGTTAGCTTCTGGATGTCTCCATATCCTGAGGAATTTCACTATTTGGGGTTGTATCTACTTTGGCTGTTAAAGTTATCTTGTTGCGATGTGCATCTGTGCTACTTCTGAGATGGCCTCCCGACTCACCTTGAAGTCTCTTAGCCATACAAACTCATTTATCCTTAAATTTTCCTCCTTTTGGTCAAAGCCTTTTTTTTTTTTTTCT
>JAQZBX010041208.1:0-22431 GCA_029593785.1 Cabassous unicinctus
TTGGTGGCTGCTGTTGCTGGGAAAGATGGCAGAAAACTCTCTAACTTCCTAGAAGAAGGCTAACTGTAGCTAACATTGTTCTTTGTTTCATTCCTAACAGCCATGTTACATATCTCTGATGCCGACCTGCGGGTCACCGGTAGTGCTGATAAGCCACCGGTGCCGACCAATGTGAGTGCTACTGTGAAGGTCCCCAACAGTTTTCACAAGTTTCTAGTTGTCTTATCAAGAGATATTGATAGCAACAGATTTTATTTAAAGCTTCTTCTGTGTCAGAGACTGTGGTAAGCATGAAGTGTCTCTTAATTCACATTTAAACTCAGATTTTTCACAAAAGATGGCATATTTACCAATTCCTAAGTAGCTTGTTTCTAAATTGGCCGGTTCTGACAAAGCACAGGTGTTGGCTTAAAGGTTGGAGATTTTCCTCCTGATTGGCTTTTAGCTTGTCCCATAAACCTTCAGGCTATCTGGTGTTCAAATTGTCCACCTAAGTGTGTGAAGCTATAACTATCATAGTTCTGTATTATAGCAAACACCTCCAAATATCAGTGTAACGAATGTATAACAAGACAGTTCTACAGTTTGCTCACTTTCAATTATAAGGTGTTCAGGTGGGAAGCCTTGCTAAGGAGTGGGAAAAGATTCAAGCAATTACTCAGGAACTGAGAGACCCACCAAATTGTAACATGGCATCCTCAACTCTTGGACAGAAATATAGATTCAGAATGGGAGATTATGTGGGAATCCAGGTGGGGCATATTCTAACTGACCAGGCCTGCAAGCAGCATAGGTTAGAAATGTGCACTCTCCATTTGGCATAATCCATCACATGGTCTTCCCTGCTATCAAGGGACTTGAGTATATGTTGGCTGAGATCCAAAGAAGAAGATGAAGAATTGGTGTGAGTGTATTGACAGGACATCTCTGTACACTAAGCTTGTGCCTCTTCTCTCTCTTATTGCACACATACACACAGACACTAACTGTTTTCTATTGAAGATACCATCCAGAGGTTTGAAAATATACATATGATATTGTGAACACAGGAAGGCATTTGGGCAAAGGTGTGTGCAGTGGTCAGTGCTAGGGGCTGTCCTTCTATTTTCTGATTCACTTTCAATGGGGTGTTGAATGGAGATAACACTGGGAATGTTTCCTGTGACACTGAGGCATTAAATTGTGCTGGTTGTGGCCAATGTAGTGAAAGGTCTGTGTAAAATTGGCAGTAAAACCATCCAAAATCTGAGGAGAATGAGGAGACTGGAGTTTACGGCAGGTCAGAGTTACTGTGAGGCATCAGGTGCAGATGTCCAGCAAGAAGGTGGAGATGGAGTCAGGAGAGCAACTAGAGACATGGAGCCCATTTATAAAGCAGATCCCAATAATATGGCTCTGGGGTAATGGAGAGATCACCAATGGGGAGCCAATGGGTTGTTCCCTGGGACAGTGGAGGGGACTAAATGTCTGTGGAGGGAGCAGCAGGCAACCAGAGGCAGAAGGTCCACAAGACCATCATGTTTCCAGGAGCCGAAGCAGAAGTTGCCATGATGGGGATGGTGGGACAGTGGCATGGTGGGGAGGGGAACAGATGGGTGCAGCCTCAGGGCAGAGAGAAAAGGCCATGGGTTTGACTGTCCAGATGTCAGTCTAGAGGTATAAGTTAAGAAGAAAGGTCTCTCAACCTCATGCTTGGCTATCCATCAATACATCAAAGATAAATTAAGACATTCTTTCCAAGCTGAGAGGATCCCTGAATAAGAAAAGACACATGGGCTGCCCTAGGAGAGGAAGGCCTGGGTCCTGCCAGTAACCCCTCCTCACCTTCCCATGCCCCTCCCTGTCCTCCCTCCCCTGTAGCCTGGAGATTCCTGTCCTCACCCTGCAGTGGGAGCTGGGCCCAGTGCACAGAACACTCAGGAGTCTCCCCAGAACTTTAAATTGTGCATGAATCCAGCATTTTAAAGTAGTTCATCTATTTCTCATGAGTGCATTCATGAAGCTTTATGGGAGAAAAATAAAATTTAAGGCACTAATACTCTTTTTACAAAAACTAAACTATCTTCTAGTGTTGGAATGACTTCCCCACTATACAAATATATACAAATATAAAACTATTTGTATACTTTGTAGCCAAAATATACAAACACTCATGTAAATTGGGTTCTAGGCAAACACTGATATTCTCAAATTCTTATATTATAGTATATTGAAGAATCACACTTTTGTTGAGTTTACAAGATCAATTCAGCAGATTCTGAGGATACAAAGCACCAAAAAATGGTAGCACTTGTCTCTATCTAAACATGCAATAAGTAAGAAAGATAAAAAGGTGTTAGGCAGATGGACATTAAATTAAAACTTCTATTTATTAGCATTGTGGGTTGCAGAAGAGTTAAAGTGTGATAGCATAATGGTTTTCCCAATTCTGAGCCCTTCATTAGGTAGACATAAGCAGCACTCATTGCCAAGGTGCAGCTCAAGGTCTCCCAAGAGGAGAAACACCTTGACTCTATCCATAGCTGATGGTCTCTACAGATACTGAGGTTTGCAGGACCCATGCCTCCCCCACACTAAACACTCAAGTAAAACTCTTCTCTTCTGCTGGGAAAGAAGGGAATAGCGTGTGGAAAGGGACTATCTTACTCTACTCAAAGATCTCTGTGCATGGAGAGAAACCAATGTAATTGTGCTCACATGTCAGCACTTTTAATAATTCTTAATGAGAAAGGCATTTGTAAGATATAGAATAAGCAGAGCATCAAGGAATAATGGAATATGGTTGAATGTGATTAAACATGTTATCAGATCACATATTTGATTCTATGTCATCAAAATGAATAAAATAAAACAATGTGGTAACAGAACAAATATGAGAACATTCTCTCTTGAACTATGATAGTTATATAGTAATAATTCAGCATGTCATTAACCAGTGGGTTGGGGAAAAAATACACCAAATGTAAGATATTGGCTATAGTTAGTAGCAATGTTTTGATGATGCTCTTTTATAGTTTATAACAATTGTTTCACAACAATGCGTGGTGTTGTTGGTGGGGTAATTTATGGGAGCATTGCATGATAATATACATGTTTGTTTCATAAGTTCACAACTTATACTGTACACTTATAGTATATAGATGTTCATGTATGAATGATAAACATTAATTAAAAAGTTAAAAATAATATTTTCTTGTAACAAAAAGAACATCTATTTGCTGGCACTGAGAATGTACCTTCCATTCCTCCACTGGAATGTACATAGAGCACCAAGGGCCCAGCTGCTGTTCTCTCTGATTATCACCATGTTTCTGTGAAAGGCAGGATGCCTGGGGGCTAAATCAGGGCCAAGGGACAAGTTTTCAAACAATACTGAGACAGTCCACATCTTGGGAAACACAGGATTCATTTGATGGGCAATTATGGCAGAAGGATTCTCCAATGGCCTTGCTATAAGAAGAAAAAAGAAAATAGATTAAGAAAAAAGAAAAAAAAAAAGACAGCCAGAAGAGGGTTGAGTTTGACATGAACACTTTTGTTTGAGGAAAATTATATGTGAAATCCATTATTATCTATAGGATAATGACCCTGACATAGCCTCCTCCTTGGTTCCAAACTGAACTGCAATGATTGCCCTGCTTGGAGAATCACACTGAGGTCTCTTCCTGAGTCTGATTGGAAAAGACTAACCAGGCGGTCCTGAGCTGCATCAGATCTCTGATCCTGGAGATGACTGGCAGAGTCATTTCTGTCTCCATACAGACAGTCTGTGTGTGAGAAAGTTTTCTCTGACTACAATGAATTTTTCTCACTTCAGATACTTCAGTAGAAAGCATAGAGTCTTAACTCTAGAGAGATTCCCAGGAGGAGAAATTAGATTTATTGTAAGCCCCAGACTTAACAAGGAAAGCAGTCCTTAACATCCCTCTGCCCCTGTCACAAGGTGTGTGAGGACTGTGCTCAATAGGTGCAGGCAACCACTGCAGCCCAGCCCTCTCCAGATACTCTGCAAATTAGGACTGAATCTGTGCTCACACTGCATCCCCTCACAGTGTCTCACTCAGTAATCTATGGCTGTTCTCAGACTGTCCATCTGGAGACACAACGTGTTCATGGCAAACACTATGGAGTTGGCAATTCAGCCTTTCAAAGGTCTATGTTGTGTGTACTAATAGTGGCATTTCTAATGTCTGAGAAATTCTAACCATCTTCTGGAGCCTTCCATACCCTGTTCAGGTTGTACCTGCCCAAGGTGAATCCAGAGGCTGCCAAGGAGAGTGTCAGAGACAACCTGAACTGTATGAATGATCACCCAGGCTCCACCAAATGAACACCTGCTAGCACAGACATCCTGGTCAGGACAATGGCCACACATTCACTGTTTTGTTCATTCATATCAACTCACATACTTAATGTCTCTTGTTTCCCAAACAATGATATTTTTATTTTGTGATGAGAAAACCGAGCTCAGAAATCATGCCATGTTGATTCATCTGTGTTAATTCCTGATCACTGAATTGGAACATCTAAGAGTCCCTGGGCTTGGTGTCCTATTCCAGACCTGCAGGATCAGGGCTGGGCTGGTTTACATCAGCAAAGGGAGGGAAACAATTTGGAAGTCCTTCTACTATAGTGCTTTGGAAAAGAGAAGTAGCCCAAGAAGGTGTGAGTGTATGGGGTAGTTGGGTGGCAATGATGGCATTTGGGGTAATATTTTTATTATTTGATTGTGCTGGACTAAACACCTAGAACACTCAATATTATTTCCTTTATACTTGAGTACATAAACTTTTCAAGAAGATATCAGGAGATGAAGGCAAGACAGCATCAGTTTAAGGGGATGTTCACAATCTCTCTCACAAAAGACAGCTGATTGTGGAAAAGATTCTGCCCAAGAGAGATGCTCTGGGAGCCTACAGAGCAGGAGCCTTTGGGGCATTGATCTGGAGGGAGCTGACAGGGAGACAGATTTCTCAAGATAAAACCATGAGTTTTTAGCCCCATTCCTGGAAAACACAGATGGCTAAGCCCCACCCTTATGGCAGGGGACCAGGGTGAGCCCTGACTCTCCCCACCCACCTAGCAAGTGGGGGCATTCCCTGACAGTGGGAGGGTTCTGGCAAAGGGTGGACAGGGGTTTCCTTTCTGTGGGTTTGGTGGCTTGGACACCCTTTAGAGCTCAAAGTGGCACCAGGCTTAGGGGAGAGGCAAATCTGCAGAGGAAGCCCAATTTACCTAACCACCCTGGGATATAGAGGCTTAACCCGAGAGAGGGTGGAGTCAGCCAATCTAATAGTTCTGCATTTCAACTCCCCTAATAGAGTCAGGCAGTGGTAAGAGTTAATAAGTTTTCAAGAGCCTATTTAGGGACCACTGGGAGGAGGGGGTGGTCTAGAAGAGGCTTGAAAATCATTTCAGTGCAGTATACTCAGTGATTAGGATCCCATTTGAATTTCAAAAGGGAACTCAACCTGAACAGGAGAGAAGAGGGGGGAGCTGCTCATACAGCCAGCTGAATCCTGCTGCACAAGGAGAGTAAAACCTGGCTGGGGGAAAGGGACTGAATAGCTTTCTGAAGAGCTAACTGACCCAATTAGAAAGGTAGCACAGTGCAGGAATTTCTGCCTTGAATATATGTGGTCCCTAGTTTGATTGCCAGCTCCTCTAAGAGTAGTGATCCACCAGGATATCTAACATCCAGCTGATACCATAGGAGAGGGAAATCATGGACATTATTTTTGTACTAGCTTCTTTTAGGTCTCATTTTTGCAAAATAAATAAATAAATAAATAAATAAATAAGTAAATAAGGGTTACTATTAAAAAATTTACTTAGTTTACTCGCTAAATACCAGATCAAAGCATACAGAGAGAAGCCTCTAGGGTAATTGACTGATGAACACAGGCAGCCTGAGAGGCTCTACAGGGACCAAGAAGGAGCACTGTTCTTCCTTAGCTTTGCTTGACTGCTTGCTTGTGTGTTTGTTTGGGATTTTTTATGTTTTTTTGTTTTGTTTTGTTTTGTTTCTTGTTTTCCTTTCCTCTCCCCTGCCTCCTTTTTTAAATTAGGTGCTGCTAGCTTGATTCTTTTTTGCTGTGCTTCATCTTCCTTGATTTCCCATTTTCTGTGTATAATGAATTTGACTACCAATGCTATCTCTTTTCCTTCCTTGATCTTTCTATCTTCTGCTTTCTATTGTGGTTCTTACATTCCACCTTTTTTATTAATCTGCAATTTTACTGGTTTCAATTTCTATCTTGTCCATTCTGTTTTCTTTTTTTAAATTAACTTTTTTCCTTCTATCTTTTCTTTTCTCTTTCTGTCTCTCTTCATCATTCTGGTCTTTTAAATCATTCTATATATGTTTCTCTGTTCACTTTCCCATTTCATTGTAGGTACTCCTCTTTTTTTTACTCCTATTACTCTACACTGCTTACATGAGTTAAATATTCATTTCACCAAGTCTTATATGATCCCTCTTCTAACTTATATTATTATTACTATTATCCTATTTCTTTTCTTACCTCTTTCAATTTCTCTAGCCCTAATCAGTTTTTCTTCAAGGGACCAAGAAAAGAGCAAGGAAATAGAACAAGAAGAACAAAGGGTCAAAGAAAAAACTTAACACACACACAAAACCATCAGCTAAACAGAAGTCTAGAGCAGGGAGAGAAGCTAATCAACCAAATAAAGCCGTCAAGATAAATGATGACCAGAAGGCAACAAAAAATTACAAACTACACTAAGAAACAGGAAGATATGGGCCAGTCCAATGAACAAGCTAAAAACCAGGAAGAGATGCAGAACATCAAAAACTAATCAAAGCTGTCCAAACAAATATCATGGACCAACTTAATGAAATGAAAGAAGAGATTAAGGATATTAAGAAGACACTGGAAGAACACACTGAAGAAATTGTAAACATATATAAAAAGATAATGGATATGATGGTGATGAATGGCATGATCCAAGAAATAAAAAAGACACTGGAATCACATAAGAACAGGTTTGAACAGGCAGAAGAAAGAATTAGTGATGTAGAAGACAGTACATCTGAAACCAAACAGATAGTAGAACAGATAGATAAAAAGATAGAAAAAATCCAGCAGGGACTTAGGGATTTAAACAACAACACAAAATGGACAAACATATGCATTATAGGCATCCCAGAGGGAGAAGAGAAGGGAAAGGGAACAGAAGGAATTTTGAAGTAAATAATGGCTGAAAACTTCACAACTCTATTGAGGGAGATGGATGTACATGTTCAGGAAGGACAGTGCACCCCAAACATTATAAATCCTAACAGTCCTACTCAAGGACATATACTTGTCAAAATGTCCAATGCTCAAGACAAAGAAAATACTTAAGGCAGCAAAAGAAAAGAGAACCATCACATACAAGGGAAGCAAAATAAGATTAAGTCTGGATTTCTCACCTGCAATCATGGAGGCAAGAAGACAATGGTATGACATAGTCAAAGTACTAAAAGAAAATAACTTCCAGCCACAAATTCTCTATCCAGCAAAGCTGGCCTTCAAAAAATGATGGAGAGTTCAAAGTATGCACAGATAAACAGAATTTAAGAGAGTATGTCAATAAGAAACCTGACCTTCAAGAAATACTAAAGGAGGTTCTACAGGTTGAAAGGAAAAAACAGGAGAAAGAGAGAGAGTTGGAAGAGAGTGTAAGAACAACTAAAAAGTCAAAAAGATAAATAAAAACAACATATTACATACATAAACCCAAAGGAAACATGGCTGATGGAAGAAACTTGTTGAAAGTAATAACACTGAATGTTAATGGATTAAATTCACCAGTCAAGAGACACAGACTGGCAGAATGGATAAGGAAATATGACCCATCTATATGTTGTCTACAAGAAACCCACCATAGACCCAAAGATTCAAGGAGGCTGAAAGTGAATGGTTGGAAAACAATTTTACAAGAAAATAATAACCAAAAAAGGGCAGGGATAGCTAAATTGATATCAGAAAAAATAGATTTTAAATGCAAAACTATTGTAAGAGACAAAGATGGAACTATATATTAGAAAAAGGGGTAATTTTTCAAGAAGAAATAACAATCATAAACACTTATGCACCTAATCAGGGTGCCTCAAAATAAATGAAGCAAACACTGGAAAGACTAAGTGGAGACATAAATGCATCTACAATTATAGTGGGAGACTTTAATACACCATTATCAACATTAGACAGAACATCTTGACAGAGAATCAATAAAGAAACAAAGACTCTGAATAATACATTAGAGGATCTAGACCTAAAGGATATATACAGAACGCTACACCTGAATACAGCAGGATATACATTCCTCTCGAGTGCACATGGAACATACTTGAAGATAGACCACATGCTGGGCCACAGAACAACTCTCAATGAATTCAGAATGATTGAGATTATACAAAGCAATTTCTCTGATCACAATGAAATGTGATCAGTAAGGGCCAGAGAAATCAGAAGGGTCAGAGAACCAGATTAAGTACAAAGATATGGAAGTTAAACAACACAATCTTAGACAAACAGTGGGTCAAGGGGGAAATCTCAAAAGAAATCAGTAACTACCATGAAACGAATGAAAATGACAACACAACATATCAAAACCTATGGGATGCAGTCAAAGCTGTACTGAGAGGGAAATTCATAGCCATAAATTCATATATCAAAAAAGAAGAAAGAGCTAAAATTGAAGACCAAACCACACACCTGGAGTAATTGAAAAATCAACAACAGAGTAACCCCAAAGGAAGTGGAAGAAAGGAAATAAATATTAGAGCAGTACTAAATGGAATATAAAATAAGAAACTACTAGAAAAAATAAACAAAACCAAAAGCTGGTTCTTCGAGAAGATCAATAAAATTCACAAACCCTTAGTCAGATTAACAAAGAAAAAGAGAGTGCAGATGCAAATGCACAAAATAAGAAATGAGGAAGGGGATAACACCATTGACCCCATAGAAATAAAGATTATCATAAGAGGATACTTTGACAAATTATATGCCAACAAGAATAATAATATAGAGGAAAGGACAAACTTCTAGAAACTCACAAGCAGCCTACATTGATGAAAGAAGAAATTGATGAACTCTACAGTCCAATTACAAGTAAAGAGATAGACTCAGTCATCAAAAACCTCCCAATTAAGAAGAGCCCAGGACCAGATGGCTTCACAGCTGAATTCTACCAAACCTTCTGGAAAGAGCTAACACCAATCCTGCTTAAGATCTTCCAAAAAATAGAAGTAGAAGGAACATTGCCTAACTCATTCTATGATGCCAACATTACCTTAATACCAAAGCCAAACAAAGATGCCACAAGAAAGGAAAATTACAGACCAATCTCTGTAATGAACCTAGATGCTAAAATCCTCACCAAATACTTTCTAAATCGCATTCAACAGCATATCAATGAATTATACACCATGACCAGGTGGGTTTCATCCCAGGTATGCAAGGATGGTTCACCATAAGAAAATCCATCAATCCTTCAACATAAACAGATTGAAATAAAAAAATCACATGGTCATCTCAATAGATGCAGAAAAGGCATTCAACAAAATACTGAACTTTTTCTTCATAAAAATACTGCAAAAGATCCTAACAGAAGGAAACTTTCTGAACATGATAAAGGGTATATATGAAAAACCCAAAGCTATTCTTCAAAAGTGAAATCCTAGAAGCTTTCCCTCTAAGATTGGGAACAAGACAAGGATATCCACTATCACCTCTCTTATTTAACATTGTCTTAGAAGTATTTGCTCCAGCAATGAGGCAAGAAAAATATATAAAATGCATCCAAATTGGAAAGGAAGAAGCAAATATTTCACTATTTGCAGATGACATGATCCTATATATAGAACGGCCTGAGAAATCTACAACAAAGCTTCTAGAACTTGTAAATGAGTTCAGTAAAGTCACAGGCTATAAGATCAATGCTCAAAAATCAGTAGCATTTCTGTACACAAATAATGAGCAATCTGCAAAGGAAAACAAGAAAAAAAATACAATTTGAAATAGTAACTAAAAGAATCAAATACCTAGGAATAAATTTAACTAAAGATGTAAGGGACTTATATACAGAAAACTATGCAACACTGTTAAAGAAAATCAAAGAAGACTTAAATAAATGGAAGAACGTTCCCTGTTCATGGATAGGAAGACTAAATATCATTAAGATGTCTGTCCTCCCCAAACTAATCTACAGATTTAATGCCATCCCAATAAAACTCTACACTATTTTTTAAGGAATTGGAAAAACTAACTACAAAATTTATTTGGAAGGGTCAGTGGCCCTGAGTCACCAAAGACTTATTCAAAAAGAAAAATGAAGTTGGTGGCATCACACTACCTGACTTTAAAACATACTACAATGCTACAGTGGTCAAAACTGCATGGTAATGGCACAAGGATAGACATACCTACCAATGGAACCAAATTGAGAGTTCTGATATAGATCCTCACATATACAGTCATCTTAAATTCAACAAGGCCACTAAGCACACTCAGCTGGGAGAGAATGGCCTCTTCCAAAAATGGTGCTTGGAGAACTGGATATCTGTATCCAAAAGAATGAGAGAGGAACACCATCTCACACCTTTTACAAAAATCAACTCAAGATGTATCAAATATCTAAATATAAGAACCAAGACCATAAAGACCTTGGAAGTTAATGTAGGGAAGCATCTATAAGATCTTGTGAGAGGAAATGGTTTCAGGAACTTCACACCCAAAGCACGAGCAGCAAAAGAAAAAAATAGATAAATTGGATGTCCTCAAAATTAAAAATTTCTCTGCCTCAAAGGACTTTCTCAAGAAAGTAAAAAGGCAGCCTACACAATGGGAGAAAATATTTGGCAACCATATATATGAGAATAGCCAAATACACAGCATATGTAAAGAAATCCTACACCTCAAAAATAAAAAGACAAACAACCCATTTAAAAAATGGACAAGTGACCTGAAACAGCACTTCTCCAAGGAAGAAATACAAATGGCTAAAAAGCACATGAAAAGATGCTTGACATCGCTAGCTATTAGGGAAATGCAAATCAAAACTACAATGAGATACCATCTTACACCCATTAGAATGGTGACTATTAAAAAGACAGCAGACTATAAGTGTTGGAGAGGATGTGGAGGAATGGGAACCCTCATCCACTGCTGCTAGGATTTTAGAATTTGTCCAGCCACTATGGAGGACAGTTTGGTGGTTCATCAAAAAACTAACTATAGCACTTCCATATGATCCAGTGATTCCACTGCTGGGTATATACCCTGAAGAATTGAAAGCAAAGACATGAACAAATATATGCACACATATATGTTCACAGTGGCATTGTTTACTATTGCCAAAAGTTGGAATCAACCCAAGTGCCCATCAACAGATGAATGGATAAACAAAATTTTGTGCATACATACAATGGAATATTATTCAGCTGTAAGAAGGAATAAAGTGCTAACACACAGGATAATATGGATGAAACTTGAAGATCTTATGTTGGGTAAAGCAAGCCAGGCATTGAAAGATGAACAGTACATGACCTCACTGATATGAATTAAGGAAATTGAGCAGTCTCAGAGAGCTATTTTCTGTAAGATAGGTTTACAAGATACAGAAAGAGAAGAAAAAGTTGTGAGCCATCACCCAAATGGACATAATCTATGGTAAAGTGATAGAGTGTAGTTGTGTATTGAAGGGATAGAACAGGAGGTTAGTGATATATTGTGTTGGGTGGTGCAGGGTTGACAGGTGGGTAGGTTGGGAAGGTTGGGTTAGATGTTCCAGGATACTGGGGGGAGGGTTGTGAGATGGACCAGGTTAACCCAGGTGATTTGCAAGGTGGGAATGCTCTTATGGCAGTTTGACAAGGAAGTGTCACTGGTTTAGGGTGTTGGTTGGGGGAGCATTTGGGACAGGGTTCACCTGGAGCAAGCTTGTAGGGAATTCTGAGGGTTTATTATGTCATAATGTATTGTATCAGTGAGAGGAGAACTACATAATGAGTGGGAAAGAGTTGGACTCACATCTTTGGGAGGACTGATTTGTTCAGAAAGAGATAGGTGGGAGTTTCTCAAGAGCAAGGGCAGTTCCTAATTGGGGAGGCCAAATCAGTGTGTCAAGACCTCTTGTTTCATGTAACTATGAATCTTGTCATGCAATGATTCAAGCCAGGGGTTTGTGTTGGGCCACAGGGGGATGGGGTGGGAAGAATAGAATAGATCAAACAGGAGGTATTTAGTGGTCAGTGGAAATGTTCTTCATTACCATACAGTGATGGACACAAGACATGGTAAATATCATCAAAATTTATAAAATTGTATAGTCTAAATTGTAAACCATAGTGTAAACCATTGACAATCTTTAGCAGCTATGTTTCACTATTTGTATATGTTATAACAATGCTACCATTCACATATTGTATTAATATTGGGGGAGGCAAGGGGGAGGTTGTTGGGTATATGAGAGTCTCCTATATTCTGAGTGTAACTTTGCTGTGACCTGAAACTTCTTTGAAAACAAAATGAAAAATAGTGAGACACTGGGGAATGAGCTGGGAAAGCTGCCCACTGTACAGACTGGACAACAGATATTGTAGTGATGAAAGGAAAAAGGTCAAAATTTTTTTTTTATATTTTTCATTTTTTAAATATCCCAATCTTTTAATTTTGTTTTTGTTTTTTGTTCTTTTTAGAAATTTTTATGTATTTTATCTCATGTTTAAACTTATCATTATTATTTTATTCTCCTATTAATTTTATTCAGCTAATGTAATGGTTTCATCTTTGAACAAGCTTTGGATCACAGAAGGGATACAACTGGGGCAGGGGAGGATTGTTGATGTGGGGTGTCAGGGATGGGGGACACATGGGAGGATGTTCATCAGAGCATAAATATAAAGTATATAAAAATACTCAAATGTTCACAGGGTATTGTCACAGTGGGTGGAGAATCACTCAATAAATGAGAGACTACTGAATTCCCATCCTGGAGAGCTCTGCCACATAATCTAAAGGAGCAGCAACAGTCCCCCAAGTGCAGGGGCAGTGACTGGTGAAAGAGGATGATCCATTGATGAGCCCTTGATTTTGATGACTAGCCTTATGAGTCTTTGCTCTTGGAATTGAAACTTAGCCTGTTGTTATGGGGTACTTAAGGGTTGCCTCCTGAGTGCCTCATTGCTCAAATGTGACCTCTCTCTGAGCCAAGCTCAGCATATGAATGCATTACTTTCCTCCCAGCATGGGACATGACTCTTGGGGATGAGCCTCCTGGGCACCGAGGGATTGCTACCAAGTGCCAACTGGCAATGTGTGAAAGACCTTGAATAAAAGGGGGAAAATGTAAAGACAAATGAGTTTATATGGCTAAAAATCTTCAAAATGTTTCAGGAGATCATCCCAGATGTAACAATAATGCACATCTAAGTAGGATCTCTAGAATTTCCAAGTGGATATCATCCCCAAATAGTGAGGCTCCTGAGGGCTCTGGACACATCCAGGTTCTATGTCAGGGTAGATAGCTCTGGAGTTTGGTGCCTTGCCAGTAGACCCTAATTTGGAGTTTGTTCTCCTGAGAGTGAAAGAGTTGGACTCAATTATGTCTTCCCTGCACATGGCTAATCTGTCCCTTCTATTCAAACCTATACTTTGTGCTGGAGTTTGTAGGTGTACACCCAGAGACTTGAATCTTTGGGCTGTCCATATGCCAGCTGGCCCAGAACCCAGTGGAGCAGCAACTCCTACTCTAGAGCTCATTGTACTCACCCAGGACAACTGATGGGGAAATGATGATGGACCATGGCCATCCCAGGGAATGGAGAGAGCCTGCAGTTGCAGTCAGGCTAATCCCATCCATCTTCCCCATGGGATATAAGCCCCCTCTCAATTGGAATGTGAGTGGACATCACCATCCCAGACTCCTCAGGATAGGGGGCAAGAGCTATGGACTAGAGTGTACTTACTGGTCTTCTACTATAGACATATTGTGATTCAAGCAATGGAAGATATTACAACATTGATGTGGAGCCAGTAGCCACTGGAGGCTCTGTGGGCAGGGAGAGGGAAAAGCAATTGTAATACAGGGGCTTTTTTGGGGGGGACATGGGAATTCTTCTGAGAGAGATTGCAATGACAGATATAGGCCATTTTATATCATCATATAACATGGAGAACTGTGTGGGAGAGAGTGTCATCTACAATGTGAACTATGGTCCATGCTTAATGGCAAAGCCCCAGGATGTGTTTATCAATTGCAATTAATGTGCCACACTATTGAAGGATGTTTATGTGGGAGGTTATGGGAAGTGTGGGAGGTGGGGCATATGGGAATTCCTATATTTTCTGTGTAACAGTTATGTAATCTAAGTATCTTTTAACAAAATAAAAAAATAAAAAAAGGATTAAGGGAAACATAAAATAAAATGTGAATGAATGAAAATGGCTTAAAAAAGAAGAATATATCAGTGTCACCTCTATTTTACAGATGTAAAATTTCAAACAGAAAGTTATAATGGTTGGACAACATGCCCAAAGCCTTTGTCTGCTGAGAGTGAGCCCCAGTGTCTGCCCTGTGCTCCTCACCACTAGACTCAATGGCTCCCTGAGCCAACTCCAGGACAGAGTGGGGCATGTCTAGATAGATTTGTAGCACTCCCCTTTGTGTAATGAGAATACTGCAAGATGTTGCTCCCTCCTTAGTGTCTACCTAAAGAATATATATATATATATAAACAGTGGTCGGAGGTGAATTAAAATACTGTCTGGAATTTCACAGGTCATGATTTATCTCACTCTCTCTCCAAACTCTTCATCTATCCATTTTTTATTTCTTTTAGCATTATTGAAGCATAATTGAAATATGAAAATCCTCACATTCTTAAGAGTAACATTTGGTAAGTATTTACATATATGTACACATGTGTAACTATCATCACCACCCCAATTGTGAACTCCTAAATGGTTTCACCCATTACTTAATAATTTCTGCCTCCTACCCCTCCCCTTCTCTCCAGGGAACAATTAAGCTTCTTTAAAAATTAATTTTTAAAATATAAATCATATAACATAAAGTTCTTTCCTTTAAAGCATATAATTTGATGGCTATTGTTTAAAAAATAGGTGCTACCATCACCAGGGTCAATATTATAATATTTTCATTAACACATAAGGAAAAAATGTACCTTCTACCTATCTTCCTCTTATCCTTCTACCTCCCTTATAGCCCTAATAAACAATAAATCTACTTTATCTCTATAGATTTTCCTATTGTTGTCTTTAATATGAAAGAAATAATAAGTTATGTGGAAGTTCATGGCTAGCTTCTTTCAGTTATATTGTTTTCCAGGATTAATCATGTGATAGTTGAATATCAATACTTCATTTCTATTTTGTAATAATATCAATTATTTGTGTGACATATATAAAACACAGAATTCTTACTTAAACCACTTTCATGTGTATAGTTGTGAGATATTCATTAAATTCACAATTTTGTGCAAGAAGCACCAACAAACATTACCAAAATTTTTCATCAAATCCTACTATTAGAATTAACTCCCCATTCAATCGAGAATTTGGTGATCTCTAATCTACTTTTTTGTCTATGAATTTGCATATTCTAGGCATTCCATGTAAGAGAAATCATACAATACTTTTCCCTTTGGATTTGGACTATTCAGTCCAAAAACACATTTCAATGTTCATCCTTGTTATAGCATGAGTTTTGCATTTGACCAGATGAATGGCATTCTGTTGTGTGTATCCATTTGTTCATCCATTCATCTGTTGTTGGAAATTTGGATTACCTACAAAGTTTGGCTATTGTGAATAATGCTGCTGTGAACTTTGGTGTACAAATTTATATGTGAATCCCTGTTTTCAATATTTTGGCATTTATACCTGGAAGTGGAATTGTAGGTTCATAAAATTTTTATTTAATAATTTGAGGACCTTCAGGTCAGTTTTTAAGAGAAGCTTGGTCATTTAACATTCCCATCAGCATTGCAGCAGGGTTCCTATTTCTCCACATATTTTCAAATATGTGTCACTATCCTATTTACCATCTAGTGGTTATGAAGTGGTATTGCATTGTAATTTAGATTTATAGTTCCATGATGATAAATAATGCAACACTATTTTCTTCTTACTTATTAACCATTTGTATGTCTTTGTGTCATTTATGTTGAGATGTAGGTAATTAACATAGTCTAGATAGAAATCCTTTATTAGATGTATGATTTTTGAATGTTTTCTCTCATTCAATTGGTTCTATCTTTATACTCTTCATGTTGATTTCCTTAAATCACTAGTTATTAATTTTGATAAAGTCAAATTTAACTATTGGTAAATTTGCTAGAGTGAGCCTTCCAGGAGCCAGATCACTACTGGATTGCATGATTTCCCACTGAATTAGGGAAAATAAACAAAAAAACCTAGCACAACATGCAAAACAAAACAAACTGCTCTCCCTAAGTGGTGTTTAGGGGGGCAACATCTATTATAGAAATGCACCCACAGCAACCTCTTCGGCTCCACTACAGAGCAAAGAAATAATCCACATGCGGAAAGCAATCAAAACCAGTATTCTATTGGCCATTGTGGGGATCCAATAGAAAGATAGAGGTAACAGAGGCTATCATGGAAAATATGTCCAGAACTACCTCCCCTCTCCTCACTGTGGAATGAAAGCTTTAATATGCAGGAATAGGACTTGGAAATAGGCAGTTGAAGACACTGGTGAAAAACAATGCAACTTGGAAGGAAACAATTGGAAAAAGATTCTGTATCCTAGGGACGGGGCAGAAATACATGATGGGCCAATGGCTGCATTTGGAGATCAGACAGGGGCAACTTGGATAGTATTCACAGCACTGTCCATTTTCTCATATCCCAGCCTTTCCCCAGGAAACTTAGATCTGAGATTACAAGAGGTAAGGAGCCAGGTAGGTTTCAGGTGATAGTTATGTTCAGAAAGGTTGTGCTTGCCCTTGGACTGGAACCTATAGGTACACTTGAGCTTACACAACAAGAAACAGGAACACTCATTCTTAGACACATGATGCACCACGAGAAAGTTGTTTCTCACATGGAGATGCAGGGCAGGGTGGCAGCAGTTGCAGTCATGCTTTGCTTTGCTTCCCAGGATGTGCTGGAATATGAAGTCCAAGCACACATCTGAGTAGGTCTGCATCCTTGTGAGTTCTGTCAGGTGAGCTCTGCCATCAGAAGCCTGTGGTTGTGTGGGGAGAATTAGGGAGGTGTGACACGTTCTTTATGCTAATATTATCCTCTTCACATATAACACATAATGTTAAAATAGTATGTATGTGTATTGTATTTCAACCCAGAGGTATAACACTAAAAAAGCATTTCTGAGATTGAATCTTGCATACATCATAACACTGCTTACTAAAGATCCATTGGTTGTTCTCTCTGGGTTACAGGATGTGGAGAAAGAAAAGGAAACCCTGGGCAGGGCCAGGAAACTCAACCCCAGCCCCTCTCGGCACCTGCAGCTGGGGTTGTCCCCTGAGTGCCTCCTGGTGGTTGCTAACATGCTAAGCAGCCATCCCTCTCATGAGGCCCAAGGAGATGTTTTTGTCTGGGATCACCCTCACTTCCTCTCACTGTGTCTCTTGCACAGTAATATGTGGCTATGTCCTCAGCTCTCAGGCTGCTCAGATTTAAATAAATTTCATTTTTGGAGGTGTCCCTGGTGATGCTGAGTTGGGACTGAAGTTGGGTTATATTTTGTACTTCCACCACTCTGTGTTACACCCACCCACTCCAGGCTCTTTCCTGGAGCCTGGTGGATCCAATCCATATCATAACTCCTTAAAGAGAATCCAGATAAAGTGCAGGTGAGGGACAGGGTCTGTGAGGACTTCACCAGGCCAGGTCCTGACTCCTGCATCTTCTCTTGGGACAGGGCACCTGAGAACAAGGAGAACCACAGTGAGTCATGTGCTCAGGTGCCACATTCCCATTACCTTCTTTTCTGCATCCCTGAGGAACTCACATCTGGGAGTCACCAACAGACAGAGAAACAACCACAAGGCTTTCATGTTCTTGTGCATGAAGTCTATGATGTTCAGAACATGTATTTCCTGACACAGAAGAAACCTAAATTTAAGGAAATTTGTGCTGTGGTTTCATTTGTATGCACAGGTGGATATTTGCATCTGGGAGGTAACTCAGTATGTAAAATGAAAGGGGATGATAGAAGGTCCTTGTCTTAAGGGCACCATGGGAGGAGGATGCTGCTTGAGCCATTGGAGAACACAATCCTCTCCCTGGGATGCCCCCTCACCAAGCCCAGCTTCCTCTACTCCCAAGCAGGAAATTCCAAGAATGAGCTTGTCAGGGATTCAGATTCAGCCAAGGATCAAGGATGGCTTTAGAAATATGCTCATTATGCCATTACCCCAGCCATTATATATATGTATGTGTGTGTGTATACACAGATGGAATAAAAGTGGAATATATAGTGTATGTATAGTCCCTGAAAATGTTGGCTATAATGTACTCTGGTTGATTTTTGAAATATCACTGTGGGGAAGCATGTTTGGTGCCACTTATTTGATTTTCCTGATGCCATTCCTTACTAGTAACATCATGATTGTAATTTTAGTAAGTTGTCCATACCTTGTTAACCCTGAACCTATATGCCTTTCCTTAAAACATGCTTAACTTCCAAATAAAGTCAATATAGAAGAAGCACAGCGATAAAGGCAGGACACAGCTAATAATGGCTGCTTTGTGCAATCCAGTTATATACAGGAAAAGGTAACCAACTAATAGAGAATGGAATAATAACAAAGCTAAACTTCCTTTTAGCATAATACACTCTTCTGTGTATAATCCATAATTCACTAAATCTTTCCAGGGAAAAAGATGTAAGATCCTGGATGATATTCCTTAAAGACACCCTTGATGTCTTTTAACTTAAATATTCTGATGTAAAGTTAATACAATTTATGTTACATGATGATGATAATAGGGGCAAGCAAGCAAACATATACACATACACATATTGAGCACATGTAAAGGAAGAACTACTCAAAACAATTTTATTGCTCACTTCTTTGACTTATATGGTAGAAACTGGTATTTAAAACTAGCTTCCCTCACTACCAATTCCATATTCCATTTGCCCTCAGCAAGCTGATCCCTTGAATAATCTCCATCACTGCTACTTTGTCCACTTAGTTATTGAGTCCATTGAGGAATGAGAAAATTGTTTGTGGAAAGTGGTAAACTTATGCCCAAAGAATGGATCATCCAAGACTTGATTTTTAAAATCCTCCTCTGATGATATCACTCTTCATTGCACACCCACTTAGGATGCTAATATCTTCATTTTGCACATTCATAAATGTCTATCTACATTATTCCCTCACAGACATCCTTATCATCACTTTTCCAACATTGTTCCTTCCTAGTACCTAACAATCCAGCCAAACCATGGGCTCAACTCAAAAATGCATATACATAGGCACCTCTAGTAATTACTGTTTCCAAGCAATTTAAGCAACTAGTTGAACCTCTCAAAGATCTGGATAATTGGATTAATTGCCCTTTGCAGAGTCCTTCTAGGATGTGATGGAATGGGGCTGTAGTGCTGTGGATCTCAACATTCTGGTAGTGTCTGCATATTGTACAGAACTGTATGTAATCCAGTCTCAGTCCTTTGTCCCCAGTGAAATTCAGTTCATGATGGGCAGCTCAGGTCACATGGTAACATGGTGGTCTGTAGCTAAACTTCAGTCTCTTTTAAGAGCCAGTAGCAACCAAAAATCTATTTCTCAAAAGGATAGCAGATCATTGCTCCAAAATCCTAAGGATATGCCCTATGACTCACTTAAACAAGCCTGCCAAAGTCTCCTCACAATATCTCTATCTGTCCTGGCACTTCTTCCCTGTTGGAACTGGTGAATCAAGTAGACAAATTGGAAGAGCAGCTTGCATGACAGCCTGTGCCTTTGGCAGAGTCAGTTTTTGTTCAGGACCCTATGAAAACTAGTAATATTTTAGGTCACATGAAAAGTAGACCAGAGGAACAAACTAAAATGAGGAATATGTTGTCTCTGAAATGCTAAGTGGTTTACCTGAACTTCTTTTCTTTTTGTTGTAGGACTGGTAAAATAAGGAATTTTATCCTCCACCTTATATGAGATATCTTTACAAGGCTCACACCACTGGATGCCCAGAAATATTGCATAGGTGGAAGTGCCCTGTATTTTGTCATATTCATTTCCCACCTTCAGATACACAAATGTCTTACCAATAAAGCTAGAGTAGTTGCTAATTCTTGCTCACAGTGTACCAGCAGTATAATATGATTGATGCAATGGACCACTGGGCTTTCTTATGGAAGGGAATGGTAGCAGTAGCCATAAAGTGTTATATGTTTGGTTTAAAACTGTCAATGTGTCTAGGCTGCAACTTGGTAGGACTGGAGAAGAAATGGGAAGAGCTGAATCAGTAGATGAGTCTTTGATATATTCTATATTTTATTGTTATTTTACATGATATTTTACAGAACAGAGGAACAAACATTATACATCTTAGTGAATTGTTATATGCTATTTATTGTTGTTGCTCCCAACCAGTCAGAGAGTAGGATGTGGCCAGTTCCCACATGTGCCCCATGATAATCAGAGCCCCTGCTTCTTTCCAATACCTACTACTAACCTCCTATTACAGTCATATCTTCACTCTCTCCTTTAAGGGTCATCAAGGTACTGTGCACCTGCAGACAATAAAATTTAGAGAGTTTGTTTTTGTTTGCACTGTTTTTAAATCTTATTTTAAGTTTTCATGTGCAGAGCCTGAAATTTTCTATTTTTTTTATTTAGATGAAATTAATATAACATAAAATTAAAACAATTTTTAAGTGTGAAATACAGTGACATTGAGTACGTTCACAAGATTGTACAACCATTATCTGTATCTAGTTCCAAAATATTTACATCACAACAGATGTATGGGTACCTTGTACCCATTAACTAGTCACTTCCCATTTTCTCTTCTCCTCAGGCCCTGGCTTTCACTAATATGCTTTCCCTCTCTAAGGACTTAGCTCTTCTGGATATTTCATATAAATGGAATCCTACAATTGGTAGTTTTGTGGGACTTGTTTCTTTCATTTAGCAGAATATTTTCTAGGATCATCCATAATGAAGCATTTACCTGACCTCCATTTCTTTTTCCAGATAAATAATATTCTACAGTATGACTATACCATAAGTTTTTATCAGTTCATCAGTTGATGGACCTTTAGGATGTATTCATCTGTTGGCAATTGAGAATAGTATTGCTATGACCATTCTTGTATTAGCATTTGTTTGATGCCTGTTTTCAACACTTTTGATAAGTACATAGGAGAGAAGTTCCTGGCACATATGGTTATTCTACATTTAGGATACTGAGCCTCCATTCATGTATTCATTTATCCCTATATCTGTTGTATATTTTCTCTTGCTTTATTGTATTGCATTCTTTTTTTGTGTAGTAAAAGATGGTATATATTTTGATGCAATCAATTTAAGGAATATATATTTTTATTATATTCTTGAAATTTCCTGCTTTCTATTCATTTCTTTCAGAAGACTTTATCAAATATATTTTATTTGAGTGAGGTACAATTTATCAGATTTTTTAAATCAGTTGAGCATTCACTTTTATATTTAATTCTTATTTTATCCATAGCACACATATTCTGTTCCATTGATCTATTTATCTATCCCTCCATGGCAGTCTTGATTATTGTAGTGAAATGAATTGGATTACCATCATTTACTCTTAGTTTCCAAATTGTGGCAGTGAGGAAAACTCAGATCCTGGCAGAACATTTGCCCTTTCCTGGGCTGGTCCCCTGTACTTAATGAGTCCTGAGTGCCCCTTTAGCTCAACTCCCTTCTGTGCCCTGCAGGGAAGGTTTGTGTCTTGGTTCACCTGCCATTCCCTCTCTGTGTGTCTGCAGCACAGTAATACATCACAGGGCTTTTGGTAGTCATGGAACTCAGCTATAATCATAACTGGTTCTTGGAAGTGTCCCTGGAAATTTAGTATGACTCTGGAAGGGTGGGTTGCATTTTCTGACTCCACAATAACCTATTTTTCCATCTAATGAGCTCTTTCCTGAGAGCTGGCAAATACAATGCTAGCAGGAAATACTGGTTTTTAAGAAGTAAACTGAGTCAGAGCAGATGAGAAAGAGGTTCTGTGAGGGCTTCACTCCTCCTGGGCTTGACTTATGCAACTCCACCTGGAATAGGCACCAGGAAGGAAGAAGGATCAATCCCTTTCAGTCACAGCAATCACAGCCATCCCCATGAACACATATCCCAAGTGAGAATCAATCAATTTGGAGAGCTGTCACCAGTCAAAGGAGAAGATCGAAAAATCAAATATT
>JAQZBX010041209.1:0-22424 GCA_029593785.1 Cabassous unicinctus
ATTAATATTTAGGTGCTACCATTTGGTTTGGTTTGTGGTGTTTTTTGTTTGTTTCTGTTTTATTTTTGCCTTTGTAAAAAATCTGTAATAAGTATCCTTAAATATATAGTGTTTTAGTTTCCTTGGCTGCTCAAGCATACCATACAATGGGTTGGATTGAAAATGGGAATTTATTAGCCCATGGTTTTAAAACTAGGAGAAAGTCCAAATCAACATGTCATCAAGGCAATGCTTTCTTTCCAAAGACTGGCATTCTGCCCACCACTGATCCTTGGTCCTGGGCACCTCTGTCACATGGCAATGCACATGGCAGCCTCGCTCTTCCAGGTTCCATTGACCTTCACCTACTTACTCCCCATGGCTTTCTCTCTATCTGAATTTCATTCTGCTTATAAAGGACTCCAGGAATAGGATTAATACCCATCCTGACTGAGGTGGGCTGCACCTTAACTAAAGTAGCCTCATCAAAAGGTCTACTTACAATGGTTCGCACCCACAGGAATAGACTAAGTTTAAGAACATGTTTTTCTAGGGCACATATCGCCAAACCACCACATATGGCTTGCAAGATTACATGAGTATTTCCATATGAGATGCTTAGGACTGGATCAAAGGGGTTGTACATGTTACTCTCTGATTGATGCTACCTTTCTAGATGGTGACAACAATTTACGCCATTTATCCAGCAATGGATAGGCATGTTCATTTCTCCCCATATTTCCCTAATTGGAAGTTATCTATAATTTTTCCAATCTGATAGGCCCAAAAGTAATTTTTAAAAATAGCATCTTGTTATTTTGGGTTCCATTTCTTTAATTATTGATAAGGGTAATGTCTTTCATATGGTCAAATGTCTTCCAATTTAGACATCTCTATTAGAAATTTATTCTTTCTGGTGATCTTGTGCCTTATTTCCTGTAAATTCTGCCCATTGATCTTATTTCTGTTTCTGAATTCAAAACTGAATAGATATGCTCCAACCTCCAGTGGCAATGGTTTCAATATTTGCAGAATATTTGGAGAGCTCTATCAACTCTCCTCCCATTCTCCCTGCCTTCAGGCTAACATCCCCAACTCCTCCTTCCTACAAGAGTGATTTTGAAATAGTTTGAAATCCTAGGTTGTCCACTCTGGAAATACCCAGGTTATCAATGTCCCTTTTTAATATATTTCCCCAGAACTAAACACAGGACAGAGTAGATGTTCTGATAAGTGCTGGGTACAAAGGGAAAGTGACCACTGCTGTTTTGAATATTATACTTCTAATAATGTAATTCAAGCTTAAATTAGGTTTGGAGGTCATTTTACTTGACCCACATTAAGGTCATGGTAAATGAAAACCATATATATAATCAAATGATCTTCTCTTAAGTCAGATTTCCCCCATATCTTAGTGTGAAGCTGATTTTTGTCAGCCTTGGTACAAGTCTTTGTACCTATTCCACTCACTATGCTATGTTTGGAACTGTACTAGAGTCAGTGGACTATTTCATTTTTAATTTTTTGTATTGAGCATATTAGTGATCCCTACCACTTTGTATCATTTGCAAATTTGATAGGCAAATTTTTGTTTAAAAAATATTAAGCATACTTACCTGGCAGGAGAGATACCATGATCACAAAGGTGGTTTTCCCAGGGCAAGGCTTACCCATTGCCCTCCGGATATGCTAACCCCTGCGATTTCCCCAAATGTGGAAAACTTAACCGCATAATTCGTGCTAGTGGGAGACTGCGTTTTCGCTCTCCCCTGTAAATACGGAAAAAAAAAAAAATTAAGCAAAAGAAACCACAGATGTAATCTCCCTTCAAAATTAGCATAGGTCCAACCTAATTCATACCCCTTGGATTTGGCATGGAAGTAGCTCAAAACCTACCCACCTGTATTCATATCCAACCCAGATTCTTCCATTCTAGGCCAGAAGGAAATATAGTACAACATTTGTCTGGTATGGAATCCAGGGAAGCCTAATTTCTGGTTTCAACTTCATAGCCCATTCTAATAACCTTGCCAAAAAGAGAAATGAAGCCATCTGGACATAGTTTTAATTATTTCTTTCCCTAATGAAACTGTGTCAGATCTCTGGTTATCATAACTTTCTCTTTAAAGGGTTATATAGTTTTTTAAAAAATAGATAACACAGGCACACTATTCACAATAAAAACATATTTTTAAAAATTAACAGTGAAAAGTCTTATTTTCTTGCATATCCTCTGAATTTCATTTGGATATCTAATCAGCATATGTTGTACTTATAGGAATATTCTACCACCACCACCCCATTTATACCTAGCATTCTATTTCTACATCTTCTATTCTATTTTCTACATCTTAACTTTTTCACAGATATTTCCATATCAATACTTTGAGATCTTTCTTATTCTCTCCCTTGAGTTACTATATTTCCACATCATGGTCTTCCTTCATCAATATGATATTTTCTTTCAGAGCATTGAGGGCTTTGCTATGGCTTTTTAAATCTCTGACAAAATATTTATTCACATTTTTTTTCTGCCCCATGGCATCATTTATCTAATGTGTTTTTTTCATCTGTGGCTAAATTTTGCTACTTTTTCTCTACTTTTTTCTAAAATCTTTATATTGGTGCTATGGTTGTTCATCATCAAATTAATGGGACTTTCCTGGATAGCTATTTACAAGAAATAAATTCCTGAGTTAGAGAGAGGTGTGATAGTATTCATGATATCTGTTTTTCTCGACCCAAAATCTCTCTCGATGCATGCTGCCACGGAGCCACACTGCTTTTCCTGCAAGTGAGGCTCCCCTTGTGATTCTTTAATTAGCTCCACTTCCTTTGCTCTTCTGAACAAACCCCAGATCCGGGAGCAATTTCTACCAATAGCCCTGCTCACCCCAGTTCCTGCACAAGACCTTACAAACAAGGAATATACCTTTTGCATTTCAGAAAGTGCTCCTCACCTTTGGAGAGTGTACTTTTTCTGGCACTTTCTGAGATATGCTGCCCCTGAGCCCTCTTACCACTCTTTATACTTTTGGGCTTTCTTCCATGTGGCTTCTTAACCAACCTCAACTGCTTTTGCAGCCCTTAAACATATGTTGGAGACTACAGATTATATCTTTCTCCTGGCTTCACAGAAAATGAGGTCTGCGGTGTCTTTCTCATTCTCCTTGTTTCTGGATGGCTTCCAGGGAGAAAAGTGGGAAATGCTGATCTATACCATGTTCATCCTGTAAGTTACCACTTTCTTCCTAAATGCTCATAAATCTGTTTAATGACCATTTCTAAAAATATGCTAAGAATATTTTAGCTAACATCTGCCTGAAGTTTGGAGTTTTTGCCTTTCCCCTTTTTTGCAAAGATAATATTGTTTTTCCTTCAAATACTCATATTTTTAGGTATCTTAAGGTGAAATTAGGTGAGTAAATTTAAATTATCTGACTGTTCCATTACCTTTTCCTGACACATCTTAGGTTTCATTCTTATCGAATTTTCTACCCTTTTCCTGCCTTTGTTTGTTCTTACTAGAGTCTAGCACATTTGAAAACTGCAGTGGAAGATACCATAGGCATGCAATACTTCGTAGGAGGAGGAAGAAAGGAAGGGATTGAGGGAGGAAGTTCTTTATCTTATCAGTGATAAGGGAGAAGGTTTTGGAGTCTGATAGATTCTGGTTCCATGCAGTCTTTTCTATGTGCTCTTTAGTACTTGAGTAGCCTGGGGCATGTTAATTCATTTCCCTATCACCCCAGTTTACTCGGTTCCTCATCTATAAAGTAGAATTTATAATAATTGTATTGCCAGGCTTTTACAAATATTAAAGGAGAAAACCTAGTATAGTGATGATCCCATAGTCGGACCACAGTAAATCTCAGTTCCGTTTCCTCTTCCCTTATTCTACTTCTTGCTCCCAGTGGACCTCTTGAGATTTTTTTAAATTTTGGTTTTCCTTGGTTTTCTCTAGAACCTCAGCACTTATTCAGTGTTGGCATTTTTCACGCTATTTTTTTCAGTAAGGTGCTATCCCTCTGTGCTGCCTCAGATAGGATCCCCTCCTTCCTTACTGTCAAACATTCCTTCAAACTCTGAAATCCTGGGAGAGTTCCTCGTGCAATCACTCCAGTGTGACAATGACTGCCCCTTTCTTTCCTGCCAGGACCATTTGTGACAGTATTGTAGCATTCTGTTTTTGACAGCCTCCCATCACTCTTGAGCTGTCCTTTATTGCCCTGGATGATAAAATAGAACCTATCTTTTTATGAACTTTATGAAATCTATGTCCCTAAAGTTCACAGAAATGGCCTCCAAAGTTTTGTAATCATGTGTAAGTTTTGTAAATATCTTTTAATTATATACATGTACTTCAATAGTAATAATAATAATAATAATAGAAAGTTTGCTACTGAGTTTTCTCCCTCTTTTTCTTTTCTCTCTCTGTGCACACACACACATGCATGTATATATACACATACATATATATATGTGTGTGTATATACATATGTGTGTTTAGATACACATGTGTGTTTGTATATAAATTCACATATTATCTATTTTATAAAACAAACATAGAAATTAAAAATGAAAAAATATAGGCTGATTTTTTTTTCATTTTACAAAATTTTATTGAAGTATATCATTCATATGTGAACATACATAATAAGTGTATAGTAAAAGTTGTGAACTTACAAAACAAACATGCATAACATACAGGGCTCCCATACATCACCCCAACACCACCACGTTGCATTGCTGTGAAACATTTGTTGCAAATGATGAAAGAACATCATCAAAATATTGCTAGTAACTATAGTCCATATCTTACATTTGGCATCTTTTTCTCCCAACCCACCCTATAATTAACACCCTGTATTAATATTATATATTTGTTATAGTTCATGAGAAGATGTTCTCATGTTTGTTCTGTTAACCACATTCCATCATCCACCACAGGATTCACTGTAGTATACAGTCCCATGCCTTCTATAATCCATTCAAAGTGTATACTCAGTGGCTCTCATTTTCATCACAGAGTTGTGCTGTCATCACCTCAGTTTGAGAGCATTTCCATTACTCGAAAAGGAAAAATCCCATTCTCCCTCATAGCCCCATATTGTTGACCCTTAGAATTGATAGAGTATCTTCTTTGCCATTGCTGCAAAAATATTACAATATTACTGTTAGCTATCATTCACAAGTTACATTAGTTGAAATTTTCCCATGTATCACCACATTCTTAACACTTTATAATAGGCCATTCTTATATTTATACTATTAACCACAATTTTTATCCACCACCAAAATCACTATGTTATACAGTCCATAGCTTCCTTTCAATTGACATTTACATCCCTAGACTACCCCTTTTGGCCACAATCACGTTTATAAATCAGCAGTGTTTGTTATACTTACTATAATGTGCTACCATCAACTTTGTTCATTTCCGTATGTTACAATAAACCTTATTAAAAATTCTACATATATTAAGTATCAGCTCCCCTGTCTCAACCCACATTCTGTCTCCTAGTAACCTATACTCTTGAGTTTATCTCCATGAGTTTATTCAGTATTTACTTCATATTAGTGAGACCAAACAGTATTTGTCCTTTTATGTCTGGCTTATTTCACTCAGCATAATGTCCTCAAGGTTCATCCGTGTTGTCACATGCATCCCAATTTCATTTCTTCTTACAGCTGAATAGTATTCCATTGTATGTATATTCCACATTGTTTATCCATTCATTGGTTGATGGACACTTGGATTATTTCCATATTTTAGCAATTGAGAATAATGCTGCTGTGAGCATCAGTGTGCAAATATCAGTTTGCATCCTTGCTTTCAGTTCTTCTGAATATATTACTAGTAACAGGATTGCTGGATCATAAGGCAGTTCTATATTTAGCTTCTTAAGGAAACATCAAACTATCTTCCACAGAGACTACACCATTCTACATTCCCACCAACAGTGAAGGAGTGTCCCTATTTCTCCACATCCTCTCCAGCACTTGTAGTTTTCTGTTTTGTTTTTTAAATAATGGCCATTCTATAAGGTGTGAATGATATTCCATTTCCCTAATAGCTAGTGATGTTGAACATTTTTTCATGAGCTTTTGGGCATTTGTGTTTCCTCTTTGGAAAAGTGTCTGTTTAAGTCATTTGCCCATTTTTTGATTGGGTTGCTTGTTTTTTTACCACTGAGTTGCCTGATCTCTTTATATAACGTGGATATCAAACCCTTATCAGATATGTGATTTCCAAATATTTTCTCCCATTGAGTAGGCTGCCTTTTTACTTTCTTGACAAAGTCTTTTGAAGCACAAAAGTCTTCCATTTTGAGGAGGTCCCATTTATCTGTTTTTGTTTTCATTGCTCATGCTTTGGGTGTAAGGTTTAAGAAACCACCACCTACCACCAGGTCTTGAAGACTACATTTTCTTCTAGGAGTTTTATTGTTGTCTCTTATATTTAGGTCTTTGATGCATTTTGAGTTAATTTTTGTATAAGGTGTGAGATAGGGTTCTCTCTCTTTCTTTTGGATATGGACATCCAGTTTTTCCAGAACCAGTTGTTGAATAGACTGTTCTAGCCCAGCTGGGTGGACTTAACAGACTTGTCAAAAATCACTTGACCATAGATTTGAGGGTCTATTTCTGAGTTCTCAACAATGGTTCCATTAGTAAAAATGCCTGTCTTTATGCCAGTACCATGCTGTTTTTACCACTGTAGCTAAGTAATATGCTTTAAAGTCAGGAAGTGAGAGTCCTCCAACTTCATTCTTTTTTAAGACATTTTTGGCTATTTGGGACCCCTTACCCTTCCAAATAAATTTGATAACTGGATTTTCCAATTATGTAAAAAATACTATTGGAAGTTATATTGGGATTCATTGAATCTATAAATCAGTTTATGTAGACTTGAAATCTTAATGATATTTAGCCTTCTAATCCGTGAACATGGAATGTCCTTCCATTTATTTAAGTCCTCTTTGGTTTCTTTTAGCAATGTTTTGTAGTTTTCTGCGTACAAGTCCTTTATGTCCTTGGTTAAATATATTCCTAAATATATGATCCTTTTAGTTGCTATTGTAGATGGGGTTTTTCCTTCCTCCTCAGATTGCTCATTAGTAGTGTGTAGAAAAGCTATGATTTGTGCGTATTAATCTTGTATCCTGCCACTTTGCTGAATTGGTTTATTAGCTCTAGTAGCTTTGCTGTGGATTTTCTGGGATTTTTCTAGGTATAAGATCATATAATCAGAGAATAGTGAAAGTTTTTACTTCTTCCTTTCCTATTTGGATGACTTTTATTTCTTTTTCTTGCCCAATTGCTCTAGCTGGAATTTCGAGGACAATAATGAATAATAGTGGTGTTATTGAGCATACTTATCTTATTCCCAATCTCAGCATGAAAGCTTTCAGTTTTTCACCATTGAGTACAATGTTAGCTGTGGGTTTTTCATATATGTACTTTATCATGTTGAGAAAGTTTCCTTCTATTCCTATCTTTTAGGGTCTTTTTATCAAGAAAGATGTTGGATATTGTCAAATGCCTTTTCTGTATCAATCAAGATCATCATGTGATTTTTCTTCCTTGATTTAGTAACATGGTATATTACATTGATTGATTTTCTTATGCTGACCCATCCTTGCATACCTGGGATAAAACCCACCTGATTATGTTGTATAATTCTTTTAATGTGCTGATGTATTCAATTAGCAAGTATTTTGTTGAGGATTTTTGCATCTATATTCATTAGAGAAATTGGTCTATAATTTTCTTTTCTCATGATATCTTTGTCTGGCTTTGGTATTAGGGTGATGTTGGCTTCATAGAATGAATTGGGTAGCATTCCCTCCTGTTGAATATTCTGTAAGAGTTTGAGCAAGATTGGCATTAATTCTTCTTTGAATGATTGGTAGACTTCACCTGTAAAGCCATCCAGTCCCGGGCTTTTCATTTTTGGGAGGTTTTTGATGACTGTTTCAATCTCTTTACTTGCGATTGGTTTGTTGAGGTCTTCTTTTACTTCTGGGGTCAGTAGGTTGTTGGTGTGTTTCTAGGAATTTGTCCATTTCGTCTATGTTGCCTGATTTATTGGCATACAATTGTTCATAGTATCCTCTTATGATCTCTTTTATTTCTGTGGGGTCAGTAGTAATGTTCCCCTCTCATTCCTGATTTTATTTATTTGTGTATTATCTGTTTTTTTTCTTTGTTAGTCTAGCTAGGGGTTTGTTGATTTTCTCAAAGAACCAACTTTTGGTTTTGTTAATTCTCTATTTTTTTGTTGTTCTCAATTTCATTTATTTCTCTAATCTTTGTTATTTCTTTCCTTCTGCTTGCTCTGGGATTAGTTTCCTGTTCTTTTTCTAGTTCCTGCAGGTGTTAAGTTAGGTCATTGATTTTAGTTCTTTCTTCTTTTTTAATGTAAGCATTGAGCGCTATAAATTTCCCTCTTAGCTCTGCCTTTGCTACATCCCATCAGTTTTGATATGTTGTTTTCTTGTTTTCATTCATCTCTAGATATTTACTGATTTTCTTGCAATTTCTTCTTTGACCCACTGATTATTTAAGAGTGTGTTGTTTAACCTCCTTATATTTGTGATTTTTCCTTTTTTCCACCTGTTATTAATTTCCAGCTTCATTGCATTATGATTAGAGAAAGTGCTTTGAATGACTTCAATCTTTTTAAATTTATTGAGACTTGTTTTGTGATCCAACATATGGTCTATCCTGGAGAAAGATCTATGAACACTTGAGTAGAATGTATATCCTGCTGTTTTCAGGTACAATGTTCTATATTTGTCTGTTAGGTCTAGTTCATTTATCTGATTATTCAAGTCCTCTGTTTCCTTATTGATCCTCTCTTCAGATGTTCTTTCCAAAGATGAGAGTGGTGTATTGAAATCTCCAACTATTATTGTAGACCTGGCGTTCTTAATATTTTTTGTTCCATGGACCCCTTTGCCAGTCAGGTGAAAACCACAGACCCCTTACTAAGTCCACACTATACTGTGTATTATTTAATAAATATATCACACCTACACCAACACATCCCCACAACAATAATTTTTTTAAATTTCACTTCAAATTCATGGACCCCTTGTTAAGAACCCCTGTTGTAGAGACATCTATTTCTCCCTTCAGTTTTGCCCATGTTTGCCTCATGTATTTTAGGCCACCGTGGTTGGCTGCATAAATATTTATTACTGTTATTTCTTCTTGGTGAATTGCTCCTTTTATTAATATATAATTCCTTCTTTGTCTCTTATAGCAGTTTTGCATTTAAAGTCTATTATGTCTAATATTAGTGTAGCTTCTCCAGCTCTTTTATTATTACTGTTTGCATGGAATATCTTTTTCCAGCCTTTCACTTTCAGCCTATTTGTGTCCTTGCATGTAGGTATATATCTTGTAGATATCCTATAGATACATATATGCATATTATATATTTTATAAGACATAAAAATAGAAATTTTAAAAGACAAATTGAAAAATAAATATAGGCTAATTGTTAACCCTAGGTCAGTCACTTGTCTTATGCCAAATATAAGACAATATAATTTTAGATGTTTGAATCTATGAAGACCTGCTATACCCAGGTTTGCCAGGGAATTTGGCATGGAGAGAATTTGATGACCTACGTGGTTTATAAAACTAAAAGAAATGCTGATAAAACAAAGCTTTGGACACTTCAAGCATTACTCCTAATGACCATTTCTAAACTGCTTGCCTTGGATTTCACATAAATGAACACTTTCACTGGCTATGACTTTGGGCAGCTGCATCAGAAGGAATTACGGGAAGAAACTGTTATACAAGATCAGGTGCAGTGAAGTAGTAGTGTGTACCGGTGCAGCAGCTCTAAATGATATTTCTTTGTCATACAGTGTTACTCAGATTATTTTTAGCTCTGACCCATGTGCCTATCATACTGCTGGTACTTACCCACTATGTTGTACCACATTATTTAAGAAATAACTAGAGACTTACCTGAATGAACCATCTCCCCTTTGCAAAACCTAAGGAAGTAGGTGAGCCAAATTAAAATCTTGACTCAGTTGATTAGAATCCAGCATTCACTTAGTGAATTCGCTAGTGTTCAATATATATTTGGTAAACAAGTAACTAAAGTTTTTAAAATCGGTATTTTCTTACCACACCACAATGTCTTGTCCCACATTCTCTCTGGGGTACACTCAAACCCCTCTGAAGAACACTAGTCTAGAGACCATTCTCTGCTGAGGCTCTCATTCCTTCCTTATCCATTAGGTAACCCTCAGTGACTTGGATCATTCCTGCTACTTTGTAATACTCAGTATTATGAAAAAGAGCCTTCTGAAGACCCTATAGAAAGAATTTATTGATTGTTCCTCTCAACCTCAACAGGAACCATTCAGTTCTTACTTGTGACAAATCTGATTCATATATGCCTCCACAAACAACATATTCACACCTACTTTGGAGTACACAGTTTCTGCTTTAGGTTCTATATTAATTACCTAGATATTATTAAGAAGGCATCATCCATTTGGCAAAATGTGTAGGTCTATATCTCCCCAACTTATTTACCAGGCTGATCTCTCAGCCTTGCTATGATCCCAGCAAGTGCTGACCCTCTCCTGAGGAGGACATCACTCACTGTCTATTCCCCTGGAATCCACCTTCAAGTATCAACAGTGCAATGAACTACAGGATGTAGGGATCATAGAAGAATATTTTTAAAGCAAAACATGGTCTGGATCAATTAGATAGACATAATTTTGATTGATTTTGTTGTTGTTGTTGTTGTTGTTGTACCAGGGCTGGGGAATGAACCTGGGACCTATTTTGTGGGAAGCCGGCACTCAACCACTGAGCCACATCGGCTTGCCTGAGTTGGTTTTTTCATTTGTTTATTTTTCTGTTTTTAGGAGGCACCGGGAACCGAACATGGGACCTCCCATGTGGGAAGCAGGTGCTCAACCACTTGAGAAATACCTGCTCCCCATGATTGATTTTTTTAAAATTTGCAGATATGTTTACCCTTATTTGGTTTGACCCCAATAAAATCTAGAACTTGAGTTGGTTTCACAGGCTCTGACATGATATTCAATCCTAGCCAGGCCACTATTGGCAGTGATAGATGGGAGTGGGGATGGAGGAATAGCCATTATTATTCATCAGGCACTGCTCACTAGTATCTGGAATTTAAAAAAGAAGTTCATCTTCCCTAGTAATCAAAAAAACTCAAAATAATCAGTAATATTTTAACCCCAAATATTTAAATATTAAGGTTTGGAGAGAGAGCAATAAAATTAGCACGTTCATCTTTGTAGTAGAGGAGTAATTTGGTACATTTCCTGAAAAACATTCTAAAAGCAATAAGAATCAAGAACTTTAATTATGTCTATGTGCTTTTGCCCAGTGAATCTAGCTTTAGGAATTTTTTAAAATTTTATTGGAGAAATTGTGGATTTATAGAACAATCATGCATAAATACAGGATTCCCCTATACCACACTATTATTAACACTTTGCATTGGTGTGGTACATTTGTTACAATCGATGAAAGCACATTTTTACAATTGTACTATTAACTATATTCCATGATTTAACTTAGGATTCACTGTGTGGTGCAGGTTCATGGATTTTTTTTTAATTTTTTATTCTATTACTATATATACAACTTAACATTTCTCCCTTTTTACCACATTCATATATATATTTCAGTGCTGTTATTTTAATATAACTCTAAGAATTTATTCCAAGGAAATAATCATGAGACATAAAATTGTCTTACAAGAATGCCCTTTGTATCATTACAGTCAAAACCTCAGTTTTTGTTATTATAAATAATAGTATTATTATAAAATATAAATATTCAACAATAGAGTTATTAAAAGTACTATCATTATTAATACTATTGAAAATATTTGTTCAAGAATTGTCATATGACATGAGGTAAATACTTGCTAATATAAAATAAAAGCAAGATCAGAAGCAATAGTTAAGCATCATTTTCTTAAAAATTTACATCTATAAATATATACAGAAAAAAAACATAGGAGAGAAATATTCTACAGTGTTAGCTGAGAGAATCTTTGTCTAGTGGCAATACGGATTATTTTATTTTCTTTCTATTTTTTCTTATTTTCCATTTCTTTCTACAATGAGTATGTAACTTTTAAAATCAGAAGAAATGTAGATATTAAGAATGATTAAAAAAAAAAAAGCCCCACAAACTTGGCCCCTTCAATATCATCAGAGATATATGATATTGCTTATTCTTCTCGGCCAGTTCCTCCCACTATAAATGTATGAGCCTTCATTTGGGGCCTCTTAAGATCAGTCACACTTATTAGTTGTTTTATGGTCATTTGGGATTTTAGCTCAGCCTATCCTTTCATGATTAAGATTGTTTTGGTACCTCACTGATGACACATAAAGTGTCTCTGATGCATAAAGCCATTCTCTATCATGGGTGTGGTAGAGCCTCCCCCACAAAATAAATAAATAAAAAGACAAAAGAAACAAAAAATCATTTTACCCACCAGAAATACCATTATCTTTGTAATTTTTAGATCAAGAAATTGTTTCTATCAACCTCCTTTACAAGGTCTTCAGATGCCTCTACCAATATTAATGGCATCCAAGTAAACAAACACATCCTCTCATTACCCTCATGAAGAAGGCATGTGTAAAAGATATGTGTGTGACTAACTAACCAGCCTCGTGAGATGATGTGTTTTTCTCTGCAATACAGACAAAGCTATGATGTGCAGATTGTGGCGCTGGTGAACCAGACAGGCTTCAGGTCTGGGAACATCCTTGATCTAAAGAATCCATTCTTTAGGTAAGAAAATTCTCTCAGCCATTTCTCACCTACATATTTAAAATCTCAATTGACCATATGACCAGGTAAAGAGGTTCAGAACAATTCCATCTTTCCTACAAGGAAAAAGGTTATCTACTAGTCCTCTCCCTCTCTAAGGAGACTTGCATTCTGATATAGAGTCAGTTAATTACCTTCCATGAAACTGAATTCAATAAATAAAATCTGGTACTGAAAAATACTGGAAATTCTGAGAAGTGATTTCTCATCCTAGCTGAGCTATAACTAGCTTTGTGCACTCGGACTCGGACAAAGCCCCTTTCCCTCTCTGGCATTTGGTTTTCTCATCTGCAAAATGTGGGGTTTAATGATGATCTCCTTTGACCTTCTTTCACCAAGGGAAGGTTTTATGTAGCAGTTACTCAAGTGCACCTAAAACATGAATCCATTTAAATTACATTTTTTAGTCTCATCTGGTATGTAAATCATGTAAATCAAAACACACCTCTCTTTAGAAGCTATGTAGATTTTGTCTGATGCAAAGAACTTGCCACAATGAGATGGATACAACAAATGCTTCTGGAATGAACCCCCCCCCCAATCTTTACACCTATTCAAAACGAGCCAATTAAAACTCCACAGATGAAGTCAACCACACAAATAAGACTGCTGGACACTGTCCCTCTTGACTTCCTTATTAAAAAGAGACTTTTTCCTCATATTGTAATGTCTCCCCCCAAGGCTTTTATTCAATATCTGTCTCTATGGTATTGAAAAGCTTTATGAGAAAAGGAAACTCAGGAAACCAAACCAAGAATTCCTTGGCAGAGACGGGAAAATGAAATTTTGCCCTTGAAGCAGAAAAGGGAAAAAAAAAAACAAAAAGGAAAACTGTGATTGCATGTGTTGTGTGCAAGTTGTCACACATGGTGTGACTCTTTGAAAACCATTGCCAGTTAGGGATATGGATTTAATCTTTCATTCTGAGGGGAGGGAGGATTCCTCCCTCTGACCATACGTAATGATGCCTTGTCGAGCAAAGGGCACAGGTTTTGTCCTCAGAGATAAAGGGCTGCACTACTCACTAACATAGTGACCAACTTGAGACAAATTACTTAACCTGTCTAAGCCTCAGTTTTCTTATCTGTAAAATGGGAAAACAACATATATCTCACTGGGATACTGTCAGGAGGGTATAACATGTTCAAGGACTTCACAGGTCACATAATTGGTGTTCAATAAATGCAATGCAATAAAATACATTTCCTTTCTTCCTCCTATTTTCCTCTCTTTTACTCTCTTAATAAGGTAAATGGACAGATTAAGCTGAGGAGGATACTTTAAAATGTGACTCCTTTTAGAATTCCAGAGATTAATTATATTTCTTCATTAACCCTTCACTGATATCTAGGTACCATTGTGCTCAATGGAGCTATGGAGTAAATGACAGAATCTTTGAGGCGTGTTTAGGATATAGTAGATGCTCAGTTAAATATTCAACAATGGTAGTGCCCTTCTGTGCCTCTATCCCCATTCAGTTCTAACCTGGATTTGCTACTGCAACAACCTATAAACAGCACAAGTGTATATGTATGTGTGACTAAAATAAATGGTAATACCTACAAGAATTATTGGTAATTTAGCACCAAAAAAATAAAGAACTTTTTTCCTCATTTGTTTTTTATTCTACCCATTTGGGGGGGGGGTACAACAGAGCCTATTGACACACAAAGACAAGATCATTCATTTTTGCTTTCTGCCATCTGATATTATCAGAACATCAGTGGCATACTAAGAACATCACAAGATCAGCAAAGTAGTTACTAAAAGCATGAGCATTCATTGTTATATATAATGCAAAGCTTTGTTTTTCCTTTGGGGGAAACCTTTATTTTGAATATTAATTATTTTAAGGTAATTTGAAAATAAAAGAGCTAATAGATGTTACTTAAATGAGCAAAAGGACAAAACTGCTTCATCAGAGAGGGAAAGCTCTGTGATAACCCAGCAGATTTTCCAAGAACAGTGAACCTTCATCATTCAGGTTCAGCAAAGCATGTCACCAGATCTACAGAGGCTTAGCCTAGGCCATTCCCAGCTGTTCCACTAACTGTGCTGGGCAGCAGAGAAACAGCAGTGACCAGGACAGACAATCCCTGCCCTTATGAAACTTGCATTGCAGAATTGATTACATCATCACAATAGTAGTAATGCCATGAAGGAGAAATAGAGGGTGCTAAGAGAGTATTTATTGGGAGACATACCTCACAGCAGAGTTAATCCATTAAAACAACCACCACTAGTACCCCAAACCGAGAAACACAGCTGAAGCTGCCTCAGAACACAAGAATAAACTTATAGTACTTTGTTATAAATTGTCCCTTTAAAGGGAAGCTGGAGCTCAAAGTTTCCAATTCAAACTTAAGGTCTTAATCAAGGTTCTTTCTTCTGCAAGGCTTCCACAAGCCCGACGTTGGTTTAGATGTCCCTCCCACATCACTCAAAGAGCCTTGTGCAGACACCAATGTTAGGACACTTACTCTAGTTTCAATGTTTGTTTTACTTGTCTGCAACCCTTCATACCTTGAGCACAAGACCTTGTCTACTGCTCTTTATAGCACAGTATTACACAATAGGTCCTGGATAAATGTTTGATGAATGAGTAAATGAATGTACACCTGATGGAATTCCTGGTGGGTTCCTAAAAGCAATAAACTTGTGATCGCAAGACCATGAACCAAAGATTATTTAATCTTCTCTGCTAGTACCACGAGTCAAAGTTCTGTTATAGTCAAAGCTTCTGATGAAATAACTTCATCTTTCTTCCCCCAAACACTAAGTTCTCTGAATTCCCTTATTATAAATATTGCTTTCCTTCCTGCCATTACTCAACCAATATTTATTGAGCAATTATTATGTGCTGGTCTCTATTTTGGGGGCTGGTGAGTAACAGAGAATGAAATAGGTTTTGTGGTTCTAGAAAGTCTCATGGTTTGATGTCTCCCAACAGGTATCAAACAAGCAGACAAGTAAGATCACATCAGATAGTCTTTAAGTTTTCTGAACAAGAAAAACAAAGTAATATCTACCTGATTTTAGGACTTTATAACAAAGTTACAGTAATCAATATAGTGTGGTATTGATGAAATAATAGACATATAGAGCAATGAAACAGGAAAGAGAGGTCAGAAATAGACCCAAACATATGTGGGCAATTGATTTTCTACAAAGGAGAAATAGAGAAGTGATAGTCTTTCAGAAATGGTGCTGGAACAATTGAATAACAGTATACAAAAAAATGAACTTTGATTTGTATCTCATGCCATCTACAATGGATCATAGATTGAAATGCAAAACGTAAACTAGAAAACTTCCAGAAGAAAATATAGGAGAAAATCTTTGTGACCTTGGGTTTAGACAAAGCTTTTTTTAGGTATGACACCAAAAGCTCAATTCATAAAAAGAGAAAAAAGATAAATGGGAATTCATCAAAGTGTAGAATTTCTGATCTTTAAAAGGTACATTAAGAGAATGAAAAGACAAGTCACAAACTGGGTGGAAATATTTGTAGATCACATGTCTAAAAAGGGACTTGTATCCAGAATATAATCTCAATATAATACTCTAAGTCAATAATAAAAAAACAAACTCAATTTAAAAATGGACAAAAAATTTGTACCAACACCAGAGAAGATAAAATAGCAAATAAACACATGAAAAGATGCTCAGCATTGTTGGACATTGGGAAATGCAAATTAAAACCACAATGAGATACCGCTACCCACCAATAGAATGGCTAAAATTTTAAAAATCTAATAATACCAAGTGCTGGTCAGGAGGTGTTGCTGCTGGAACTCTCAGTCATTCCTGGTGGGAGTACAAAATGGTGCTGTCACTATAGAAAACTGTTTGACAGTTACATAAACCTTCACTTACCATATGACCCAGCAATTCCACTCTTAGGTATTTGCACAAGTGAAATGAAAACTTAAATTCACACTAAAAACTGCGTGTGAATGTTTATTATGGGGTGATTTGTGATCACCAAAACCTGGAAACAAAATGTCCTTCAAATGGAGAATGAATAAACAAACGGTAGTCCATCCATACAGTGGAAACATTACTGATACATGTAATAATATGGATGAGTCTCAAATGCTTTATGCTAAGTGAAAGGAGACAAACTATATTATTACATTTGTATGACATTCTGGAGAAGGCAACATTACTGATACAAAAAAAACAGATCAGTGTTTGCCAGAGGCTGGCTCTGGCAGAGGGGTTAACTATAAAGGGTGATTGCACTTTTCTAAATTTTGATTGTAGTGATGGTGCTACATGACTGTAGGCATTTGTCAAACTCACAGAACTGTACATTAAAAAGAGTGAATTTTACTGTACCCAAAAAAAAAAAAATCACATAAAAACTTTTAAGTTTCTTTTTAAAGAAACTATTTCAGATGGCTCACAGATGGGACAGGAAAAAAACCACCTAGAGTGATAGGCTAGAAAGTGGCAGGGCCAGGGGAGTAGGAGGTGGGTGTTATTTGCATTGAGTGGTCAGAGCAGCCTCTCGGAAGAGGCGGCATTTGAGTGAAGGCCTCAGTGACTGCAAGGAGCCCACGTGGGCAGGGGGCCAAGCAGAGCCTTCCAGAGGAGAACAGGAAGGGCCTGGGCTTAAGGCAGAATGAACCTAGGGCGTGCCAAGAAGAGAAATATGCCAGTGCTGGAGCCTTTGTTATAAACCATTTTCTTTCAGTGAAGGAAAATCTGGATCATCGTTTCAGATCTGAATTTAGGCTATGCATAATCAAACTTACTAAATATAGATCTAAGGCTGCCCATAAAAACTCCAGGGATGGGAGTGGGAGGGGAGAGGGAGAAGAAGAGGAGGGGGAGGAAAGGACATAAAAGCAGAACTTGCTTGCTTAAAGGTTTGAATATGGGTAGAACTTATTTTACTTCGGTGTCATAGAATCACCTTCTCTGTTTTAGGTTTGCTTAGAAGACAGTGACAAGCCAGGCAATAAGTAGAATGAATGCCTGTGAAGTCCCTCGACATCCAAGTTCATACTTCACATTCTAACCATGCAGTCTAGCTTAATTTTACAAGGCTCTTTTGGTTTATTTAAATTCTTTTTTCATCTGAAATCTGCATCTTAATTTTATTGACACATCTACTTTCTTGGCACTTCTCAGACTGGCTCTTTACAGCTTTTTGCATGCTGCTGAAGAACAATTTTTAAAATTTTGGATTTCTTTGTATTTGTATTATTATTTTAGTAAAACCAACAGCATTGCTTTAATTTTTGAGGTCTTTTAAAATGAAACTTAACAAAACCCTACCTCATGTTTATATGTGTGTGTATGACACAGGAGCATGGTAGGAGTGATCCTCTATTTGCAATTTTAATCTGCCTTGTTTTTGCAAATGTTTTCAACAAATCAACAGCTAGTTCCTAGCTCAGTAATGTGTTAAGGAATTTTTGCCTTATTCTTGTAATATGTTTTTAGGAATATTCTTCATTGGAAATATTTGATGAGTCTATGTAGTTAAGAAAATTAATATGGAGCCTTAATCAGTGTGAGATACCAACAAGGCTTCTCCTTTACTTGAAGACATTTGTTGTATGCCTCATGTCAAATGGTGATGAAAGATGGTCTTTCCAAGGAGCAGATCTTCCCCGGGCCCAAACAACTCTTAGAAAAATGGATGTCCCATCAGACGACAGTCTAACGAAGCCCAACAGGCAACCTGCTGGTTCTGTGAGGAGAATGGGAATAAACAGGAACTACATATTCTCATCAGTCGTCAGCCACCCAGAGCTTTCAGCTTTCCACTCTGTTGATTTTGTTCATCCAGGCCACTCTGTTTGGAAGAGTCTTCTCGCTTCCATCCATACTAACAACCTTACTCACGTTCCTCACTTCAAGGTCCTGCTCCAGTATGCACTCACCAACATGCCTTGCTGACCACCTTCCGTGCTCACTAAAATTACCCTTTCTCACCTTTGACTTCTTCTCCTGCCATCCCCCTTATCTAACCCTTTCTTCTGGCAATTTTATCACTTCATTCCCTAAACACACACTTCTTTTTTTTCTATTAGACTTTAAGTTCTTTGTGAGTTGGAGCTGTGTCCAATTCATTTTGTAATATCTCACAATGTGCCTTCTGTGTTAAAGAAGCTCAATCAATGTACATATTGATTAAATGAAATTTATCCTGAAGTTAAGAGTAACTGGAATTAAGGAATCTGACTTGATGTTGTTCTGAGTGCCTATCAAGTATGGTAGGCTGAACCTATGTAAACCCTGGATTGCAGAAACAGGATATGGCTGCCACTACTGCCTTCACCCACACCCAGGGCAGACATGCATAATCAATCCCAGCACTCTTTCCTGATGAACCCTGATATAGTTTCACAATCCTTTTCAGCCCTCTATACTTGGAAGCTGTTTATCAATCTTTAAAATTCAGCATAAGAGATGAAACCCATGACTTTCAAGGATTCAAAAACTGAAAAAATTTCCCTATATTTGAACAATCCTGAAGACCTGTAATATTTATGAATTTGTAATTTTGGCTGAAGCACAAATTTGATATAGATATATGCTACAAGGTGGGTGTGGAGGAGTAAGTGACTTTTTGCAAGTGAACCCGCTTCAGGGAACCTATCACTCAGGGGATACGTCTCCATACAAGCAGTTATGCTCCTGAAGTGTTTTATAAAAATTGCTATTTATCATCTTTACCTTGGTTTTGGAAATTTAAGTAAGTTCTTAATAAATGTTACCATAGGAATGACAATGTTATATAGGGTACGGTTTGTTTTAGTGACTTTACTAGTTATTCTCGATCCTGCAACTACAGAGTTATTAAGAAACAAAGGAGATGTTTGCCTAGATAGGATTTTTTAAAGCAATGCTTCCATAATTTGTTAAGCTACATTTTGTCTGTTCTTTTTTGAAGTTGAAATAAAGTTTAAAAGGGGGGGGGGATGCTAACTGAATTGTTAATTTATTGTATTGTGTAGGAAGATTACATCACTGCAGTATTTGCAAATCTGAAAATGACCTCAAAGCATGTCCCTCATGAATATCAAGGATAGACTCTGACTTTAGGGAAGACATGTAAATTTATCTTTCATCAGGTCATCTAGTCATAATTAAGAGAACCAAGGGCAGTTGTAGGAAGTTGATCAGTACTGATGTCAGGGCCTGCCCTAAGATAGACCACATCTTGGAGTGCAGCTGGGACATCTGTGTGACTGGTTGCGGAGCTCCAAGACACACCCTGGGAAGTCACTGTAGAGGTCAACTTATTTAGGATGCCTTTGGTTGCCAGTGATAGACAAATGCTGACTGAAAATATGTTGAGCAATAAAAAGTTTATCATATAACATAACCAAAAGTCCAGAGGTTGACTCCAGGACCAACGACTTGGTGACTCGATTTCGTCAAGAACCGAGGTTCTTCCCTCCCTTTGCTCTGCCATCCACAGGCCAGCCCCTCATATGCACAAGGCATCCATGAAATTTAGGAATCACATTCAGACACAACAATGTCCAGAGCCATAAAAATTGGGGATCACTTCTTGTGTCTCTTCTTAAAATCTTGAAAATGATAATTACGTGTCAGGCATTGTTCTAAGTGCTTTACAAATATTAACTATTTTTGATGCTTACAACAATCCTATTAGGTATTTACCTAATAGTACATTCAGTACAATAGGATTAACCCCATTTAACAGATGAAGACATGGAGACAGAATGGTAAAGTAACTTTCCTAATGGCACTCCATTAGTAAGCGGTGGAGCCAGGAATATAAACCCGGTAGTCTGGCTCCAGAGTCTACACTCTTAATTAACCACAATGCTCCACTCCAAGAAAACTTTTCTCAGGTCAGAGAATTGCCCTGTTTCACTGGTCAGGACTGAGTTGCATGCCTACCTCTAAACCAGTCACTGACAAGGGCCATGGGATAAGGGGCTAATCCAATGAAGAATTTATCCTCGAACTAGGGTAGGCTCATCTTTCCCAAGAGATAGATCCTAAAGAAAACTAGATCTCTATTCCCAAAAAGGGGAATGGAGGTTGGACAAGCAACCAACAAGGCCTGCTATGAAAGGCTGCTACAAACAGTCCAGCTTCACTACTAATTCCATTTCTTTCTGCTCTCATCAAGTAAGGTAGCATGTTATACCATAGTCTCCCATCCATGTGCCTCTGCCTCCTCCCACTTACTTGTAAGCACTCTGAATCTAGAAACAAATCTCTAACATCTGCATATTCCCCATAGGATTTCACAGAGGGTCATGCACATAGAAAGTGTTGAAGAAATATTTTTCATTATAATTGAATTTCATTCTCAAATCTACTTAATTGGAGAGGTCAACAGTTGGCCATGCTCAAAGCAGACAGATAATATGTTTTCACATTCATCTAGCAATCAAATGAATTCTGAGAAACTCCCCTTGCCATGCAAAATAGCCCAAAATCACACATTAACATAGGTCAGTGAAAAAGCCCAAACTGATTAAATTGTTAATGTTTTGCACTCAGCACCCTTGGAGATGACATTAATGTCACATTTTTATTATGACTTGACATTTCTACTAATATTAAAAGACTATTTTAAGATTGGAGGAGGTAGAGACTCTATATAGGTAGATCAACTAAATACTAGGTCAACTGTTACCAAAAGTGACATTAACACAATGGTTAAAGGCTTGGAATCTTTAAAGAGACATGGGTGTAAATCCTGGCTTGGCAACTTAGATAAACGAACGTGGGAAAATCATTCACCTTCTCTGCTAAAACAAAGTAAGACCAGTAGGGCTTTCATGAGGGTTGAGTGAAAAGATATATATGAAACACTTAGCACAGTGCCAGGCTCATTAAATGTAGTTGTTGTAATTATTATCATATGAAATGGCTCCTTATTGATTTCTCTTCCCAGGTTCATGTTCATACCCTTCGTGAAATTGCTCCTCTTACAAGCCACGAGGGCTTGGGGGTCACAGGTCTGACCACTCCCAAGTACCTACCTGTCTCCCCCTTCTGGACAATCTCTTTGGGTAGAAGGGGTGGCTATTACTTTCCCTACTTCATAATCTTATTCTACCTTAGGTCAGAAGCCTCAAAATCTAGCTGCCAAGTAGGTAATGGCATCTTATCTACAGAGGGAATTACTGGTTGGGTCCTTGATGTGTGAAACAAGTGTAGAAAAATCCACTTTCTGTTTTTAGTCTAATTTAAAGCATATTATCTTGCTGAAGAGGGCATTCACTTATCTTCTCATTCATTCATTCATTTATTCACCCTTTCTTGCCCTGGATCAAAAAGCCCACGTAAAGGAAGAACTAAAGGATGATGATTTAAGGAAGAAAGAAAAATACATTAATATTTGTTGAATACTGTTGCCATTAAAAAGATAATTCAAGGGAAGCGAGTGTGGCTCAGTGGATAGAGCCCCCGTTTACCATATGGGAGGCCAGGGTTCGCGTCCCGAGGCCTCCTTGTGAGGGCACGCAGGCCTGAGCGGTGCGGTGGGCTGATGCAGCAACCTCACGGCAGGAAGCGGGTGTGGCGCAATGGATAGAGCACCCGTTTACCATATGAGAGGCCCCAGGTTC